>JAURVB010000763.1:0-19142 GCA_033002965.1 Piper betle
CATTCTGTGATCTACAGTTCTGGGCAATCTCCGCCACCTTCAGCTGCCGGAAAAGCCGCCGCCGAAGCCACCAAAACCACCATTGCACCGCCGCTGCAGCCGGGTTGTTGGACCCGTTTACTGCTGACCGCATCCGCTTTTGTCGTGTCCGAGACCAAATCCTTCTTCCCAGTCCGCGTCCGCGAAGCCAGACCGTGACCAGTTATGACAACCGCGACCCGGATTGGAGCTGGTGTACTGTACACCACCCGTAGACCGGCGCACGCAGAAAAAGGGAAGCCGACGCACGCCACCCGGTACGGTCCAGTTTTTATTTGTACTGAACCAACCCGAATTGGCCCGGTTCAGTCCATTAACACTCCGAAAATAATTTGAAGGCCTTCCCGACCTCGGATCAAGGCGAAACTTGGTATCCCACCATTTTTGGACGCTCCGGACGCAGTGGTGGGATTATTTTAAAGATTTAAAAAATGAAAAAGACAAACCATGGCATTGGAGTCAAAGATCTCAGGCGAATTGATTTACAGGCGGCAAAAATTCACTGTTTTGTGTAACTTGTAAAAATCAAAGGAGAAATAGTGGATTGTGAGTACTAATCTCACCGTGGACTGACTTAGGGATTCAAGTTGAACCCTAAGGAACCACGTAAAAAATTTCCTGTGTGTCATTTCATGTGTTTGTAATATTTTCTATTTCCATCGCACTATCTCTTTGCGCGGCAAGGGCGCCTCGGTCCCACCGAACCTTTAAACCCGAATCACACACAAGAACCGATTCGAGGGGGCGGACGATCCCGCGCCCGAACATATTTTTGGCGACTCCACTGGGGACCAGCTAGAAGGTAGCAGTGTCGTTTGAAGATTTGTGCGAATAAGGAGGAATGGCACCGGAGACAAGGAATGCGGCACGACAAAGAAATGGTAATGAGGATAATTCATCCACATCAACTGAAGGTGGGCAACAATTTGAATTAAACATGGAAGCAAGTCAGCACATAGCGGGAAATGTGCGCGAAAGAATACAACAGCTCGAAGCAGTGTTGAATGAAGGAAATGAAGGAGGAATTACTCCAAGAAGAAGCATGTTGAGACGAGAAGATCAAAGTCCAAGAAGCAATGAAGAGGTAAACCAACCATTAGAAGCCGAACAAGTGCTTTTGACAGCAACAAATCAGCTAAGTGGAGGACAAGTACTGAATCAAGCAATTGAAGAAAGATTCCGCCAAAGTGAAGAGCGGATGCAACGAATTGAGGATATGATACAACAAGTGCTCGCCCAAATGCAACGGGCTAGTGCTGCAAACGGGAGCTCGTCAAGAAGAGAAGACGACCATCCCACACAATGTCCAACAATGGACCAACCCCTCGAGGCTAGACAGATGTCTTCAACCTCTGAAAATCCAATTGTATCTACCTCACTCCCAGCTACTGGCACAACATTGAGGGATCAAGCTAACATCCCTCACGAAATCAACAATTTGTTTCTCATTTCAAGTACTGAGTCCACCCACCTAACATCTACAACTTCAACTTCGTTGCCCGAACAGATTTGGATGCAACACTATCCCACTATGCAACCGATTCAGACTGAACATAGTTTACTTCCTCACTCAACATGGTTTCCACAACCACCGTATTACCAACCACCATACCCATACCAGTGGTATAACCCTGCATGCTCCCAACAACTATCTTCTATGGTGTTTCCACCATCAATCACCACCACGGTACCCATCCCAACGGTACCGTCAGCAATGCCAATAAGTCAAATGTCAGTTCCTATTACAGATTTACCAGCAAGTCAGCCACAAGCCCAATTGCAAACCATGTCAGTAGCACCAATGTCAGACCTTTGTTATGAAGAGTTGAAAGCAGAAATGGATGCACAAGCCGCACTTATCACTGCATTGATTGGAAAGAAAGATAAAGAATCAACTGAAGCGACAAAGCGTCTTCAACCTTTAGCTGATGAAGTCTACACAGAGGTTTTTCCTGAGAAGTACAAGTGCCCAACCTTCACAAAGTTTGATGGAGATGGCAACCCTGAAGATCACATCACAATCTTCGAGATTGAGTGCGGAACAATCTCGACAAATGAAAAGTTAAAGTTACAACAATTCCCAGCTTCTCTCAATGGTAATGCACTTAGATGGTTCAACAATCGCCCACCCAGATCAATCAGATCATGGGAGGAACTCATCGAGCAATTCACAGCTCATTTTCAGTCAATCGATATCCCGATAAAGATTGAGCATTTAAGGCAATGTCAGAGAAAACCAGGTGAAGAATTTGCTACATATGTAAAAAGATTCAGAAGTCTTTCATCCCAAATGAAAGAGACTCCAGAGATCAAGGAGCTTGTAAAGATTTGCGCGATGAATGCTGGATCAGCAGCTTGGTTCCTGAGTGCTGCACAATGCAACACATTTGAAGAACTCTTTGAAAGGGTGCTGATATATGAGGAACTCAACAGAATTTCTGCTTCAACAAAGAATAAAGGAGCATCAAGCAATGCAGTCACCGAGCTTGGTCACATGAATCATGAGTGGAAAGTGAAGACTAAGAATGGAAGTGAAAATCCAAGATATACACCTCGAGAGTCTCGACAACAGCGTGAATGGAGGAATATTAAAGATTACACCTTCAACACTGGAGATACTGAGAGATGGTTTGACGTGTTGAAGAGCAAAGGAAAGATCACACCATGGACTCCAAAAAATTTGCCAAAGCCAGAAGATGAAAAGAACGAAAATTTTTGTCGATTTCACCAGAGGTTAGGTCATTCTACGGTGAAATGTCGAGACATGATGGAGAAGATCCAAGAGTTACTTGACAAAGGTGATATAAAGTACAAAACTTCAACTGCCAATGTGATGACAGTGAGCCACTCATCTTCACTAATGAAGTCTCAAAAGAGAATGGAAAAGCTAGATGAAGGAAGGAAAAATGAGAAAATGGATGCCCCAATGATTAAGGTCAACGACATGGAAATGCCACCTGTTTCCACTAAAGAAGTGAAGAAAGGGTTCCCTACATCTCCAATGATGCATGAGTTTGAAGTTCAAACTGATCAAAAAATAAGACTTTGCGAAGGAAAGGAGCTCGATAAAGAAAAGATAGAAGATCAGCTTATTGTTCAAACAACTTCGACTCAAGAAGAAGTTAAATTGAAGGATTCAATGCAATATGGAAAAACAAAACTTCGCCTGATTTGCAGTTACGGTGGAAAGATAGCGATCCAAGGAAGGAAGAGACATTACATTGGAGGAAACACACGACTTGTTTTAGTGGATCGTGATTGTTCTTATTCAAGTCTTGTTACTCGAATCAAGAGTACATTTTCTACTAGCAGCCCTTTCATGATCAAGTGTCAGCTACCAGGTGAAAGCTTGAAGTACCCTATCACAATTGCTAGCAATGAAGACTTGACAAATATAATCGAAGAGCAAGAGGAGTTCAACACAAACACAAGATCAACTTCTCGCCTTCATTTCTTTGTATTACCGAAGAAATCAAGATCACCATCCAACTCGACATTGGACAAGAAGTTGGGGGCGTCAATCGAAATTACTACTCCTAAAAGGTTTAAAAGAGAAGCCAACAGCTCAACAAATAGTACGAGGCATCACAAAAGAACAAGGTCTCCTCCATATCATAGAAGGAAAAGAAGACATCATGAGATCTTCTCGCCAGAGAAGCTAGATGCTAAGAAAGAGAAGTCACAGCTGAGAGTAGAAACGAAATTGTCATTCCCCCATTGCTACCCAAATCTAAAAAGTAAAAAGAAAGAAATATGGATTTGGAGACCACGGTTGTCGAGCAAAGAAGTCACTCTCCTAAATCAAAATAATGGGCAGTTATCACACAGTGACCGAGAAGGGGTCATCCTAGCTTGAGAGCAAAATATTATTCTTCGAAAAAAAAAAACGAAAAAAGGAGAAAATGCAAAAAAAAAAAGAAAAAAGAAAAAAGCAAACTATATTTTTTGCCGATTCTTCTTTCCAAGTTTGCGAAAAATCGGCAAGGGGGCTAATGTTTGTACATATTTATCCAAAAAATATTTATATTTATCCGGTTATGTGGATAATATTTATTCAATTATGTGACAATACTCAAGCCACTTACGTGGATGACTTCCTGCATGTTACAAGAGAATTAGTCATACAGTTCCAAAACTGCCGGAGAAAGAATTGCCAGAGGAAGAGGTAGACATTGTTCTACAGCCGTTAGAGGAAATCTCTCAGTCAGGAGTTATCCCAATTCTATAAAAGCCGGGTGTTATTGCTGAAGCAAGGGGGCTCGTACGCTAAAGGAAAAGAATTTTGCCAGACAGAAGAAAAGCCGAGGGAGGAGCCCCTCACCGGAGATGCTCCGGTGACCCTCGCCAACACCCAATCGATCACTACCCCTGTCACGGCCATGAATCCTTGCCCAAGATCCAAACTTTCCACTTGCCAGAGCCACCGGTGAAGGAGTCGTGTTGCTTTGAAGTGTTGCCGACGTGCTGTCCGTGAGGGAGCCAAGAAAGGTTCTGTTGTTCAGCCAAAGTTTTGCCACTGGGTCATCGCGACGAAGAAGAAAGGTGGAGCTTTGAAGCAGTATCCCTGGAATCGAGATCCTTGCCGCCTTAAAGGTAGAGTCGCTGCCAAGTGCCGTTGCTGCTACCTACAGACGCGAAGCCAAGGAGTCCTCTTGGAGTCACGTTCCTAACTTGCTGCCTTGCTATTAGAAGTCTGGCTTCCTCGACTACCACCGTGAAGAGAGAATGAAGTGTTGCTGCCGGAGTACATTGAAGCCTTGCCAGTTGATGTTTGCCCTTGCCAGGAAGTTCTGAGCCGTAAAATATCAGAGCCCACCGGAGCCCTGTACCATTCCCGCCGACAACGAAGAACAGGATAGCATCTTTGTTTTGCAGGTTCGGCGTCCAATTTTCCAGCGACTTTCCTGGACAACCTCGACCTTATTGGATCAGTACAAGACCATCTGCTTGGAGCTCAGAGTGCCCCCGACACAGCACCCCCAGAATTTCCGCCGGAGACTCCTGCCGTCGCCGGAATTCTGCCAGCAAGCTGCCGATTGGAAAAGGCGGAAAACAGAGCAGCGAAGGTCGGATTTCGCTAATTTTTTCCGACCAGTTCCGGTCGTTCCCGGCCCCGTCGTGAGGTTCAAAGTGAAGGCGGAGAAGTGATCTACAAACCCAAACTGAGATCCGCCGGAGTTCGTCGCTGTAGCCGCCGGAAAAAATCGGGAAGCGAGGAAGTTGCTGGCCGGAAAAGCAGAAAACAGAGCAGCGAAGGTCTGATTTCGCTAATTTTTCCGACCAACACCGGTCGTTCCCAGTGTCGCCGTGAGGTGAAACATGAAGACGGAGGAGTGGTCTAGAAACCCAAACTGAGTTTCGCCAAAGATCGTCGCTGTAGCCGCCGGGAAAAATCGGGAAGCGAGGAAGTTGCTGGCCGGAAAAGCAGAAAACAGAGTAGCAAACACCGGATTTCTTGGATTTTTTCCGACCAGCGCCGGTCGTTCCCAGACCTTCCGTTGTGATCAAGTGAAGGTGGAGAAGTGATCTACAAACCCAAGCCGAGAGCCGCCGGAGTTCGTCGCTGAGGTCGCCGGAAAAAATCGAGAAGTGACCAGCGTAGCACAAAATTGCAGAAAAGTGTCTAACTTTCCGGCATCCGACCGACCGACCGGAGCCGCCGCTGACCATCGGAGCACCGCCAAGATCTTCACCATTCTGTGATCTACAGTTCTGGGCAATCTCCGCCACCTTCAGCTGCCGGAAAAGCCGCCGCCGAAGCCACCAAAACCACCATTGCACCGCCGCTGCAGCCGGGTTGTTGGACCCGTTTACTGCTGACCGCATCCGCTTTTGTCGTGTCCGAGACCAAATCCTTCTTCCCAGTCCGCGTCCGCGAAGCCAGACCGTGACTAGTTACGAAACCGCGACCCGGATTGGAGCTGGTGTACTGTACACCACCCGTAGACCGGCGCACGCAGAAAAAGGGAAGCCGACGCACGCCACCCGGTACGGTCCAGTTTTTATTTGTACTGAACCAACCCGAATTGGCCCGGTTCAGTCCATTAACACTCCGAAAATAATTTGAAGGCCTTCCCGACCTCGGATCAAGGCGAAACTTGGTATCCCACCATTTTTGGATGCTCCGGACGCAGTGGTGGGATTATTTTAAAGATTAAAAATGAAAAAGACAAACCATGGCATTGGAGTCAAAGATCTCAGGCAAATTGATTTACAGGCGGCAAAAATTCACTGTTTTGTGTAACTTGTAAAAATCAAAGGAGAAATAGTGGATTGTGAGTACTAATCTCACCGTGGACTGACTTAGGGATTCAAGTTGAACCCTAAGGAACCACGTAAAAAATTTCCTGTGTGTCATTTTACTGTTTGTAACATTTTCTATTTTCATCGCACTATCTCTTTGCGCGGCAAGGGCGCCTCGGTCCCACCAAACCTTCAAACCCGAATCACACACAAGAACCGATTCGAGTGGGCGGACGATTCCGCGCCCGAACAATTACATTATATAATATTTCGGCCCGGATTTATCTGCATCGTGCATAACCCGGATGTTTGCTGTGAAATGTAGGATTTGTAGGATCAAAGCGTCCTTGCCCTGAAAAGTAAGTCATGTAAATTTGAAATACACAGAAAAATCAAGAGAGAAAATAACTTTTTATGTGGTTCCATGTGTAAAGCCCGAGATCCGAGTTAAGGTTTTATGCTTATAAATCAATCGGTTCAACCGTCAGTTTGAGTCGAGTTAGTTTTAGAACATGTATACTGAGCCAATGCCGGTCGCATGTATAAGTAATGAGGGTCATGTGTACCCAAGTATATAATGATAACGTCATAAATATAGCAAAAAAAGAGTTATCAGAATATACGAGAGTATTCCGATTCACCTTTTCTATTTATATATATATAGTGGATTGTAGAATTAGTTTTAGGCCATTTACCGTGTCAGGACGCGTTATGGGGAAGTTTGGATGGGCTAATAGTTACAGAGCATGTTATTCTGATGTTGTGGAGTGTAATATATTTTATGAAATTTCCCCGCTATTTTTCTGTATTTTTTGGGAATTATTACGAACTAGTTATTTTGATTCGAGTCGGACTAGAGTCAAGTTTTATTTACGATATCGCCACCAAGTTATTTGTTCTTCCCCCGACACCTTCCACGTCCAAACCCTTGCAGCAGCACGAAGTTATTTCTTCTTCCCCTGACACCTTCCCCATCCAAACCCTGCACCGATCATCGTCGCCCAACCGCTGATCGTCGCTGTCAAGCCCCACCATGGCGTTGTCGTGCCGCCCTGAGCACGCCCGACCATCATTAAGCCTCCATGACACGAGGAAGTCGCGCCCTTGCACTGCACTTTTGTTGCCGATCGCGCCACTGGCGACCATCGCCGCCGCGATTGAGTGGTCTCCTCGACACCTTCAACCAACCCACGACCTTCCCGGCTGAGTGGAGCCTAGCACCGCCCATGTCAGCCAAATTTCTTCACCCATTGCTACCGCCTCTGTTTTAGCCATTTTCTGGTGAGCCACCACCTCCGCCGACCACGTCGACATCATAGGCACGTGAGGCACACCGAGCCGGTTCCAATAGTACCCAATACCCATGTTATTCGCCCAGTAGACACCGTCGGTGACTGCCGCCAGAAAACCACCGGAAAGCTGCAGGAAAACCACTGAATCCTACAGGTTAACCGCCGGAATTGGCCAAAAACCAGATTCACTGGAATTCACCGGATCTTCTGCGGAGCTCATCCAGTCCAACCCGATTGAACTTTGGACACCGACGAGCGCCGAATTCGAGCTCCGAGATGCACGACGAAACCTTAGCTATTACCGATTGTCGATGACGAGAGGTATAATTACCTTGAGTTAATTATTTAAAGTTGATGATTGTTATCACAACATGCTAGGATTGATTAATTGTCATGATAAATGTCTGACTATGAATGAAGTGATAATTGCATGATTTGATTGATAGTGAATGACTGCTAGTGATCTAAATAAGTAATTTAAATTTAGCATGCTAATTGACCACGACGTAACTTAGAAAAACACAATAAAATTGGTATGAATAGGATGAGTTAGAATTATTTTTACATTGATAATTGTTTGACTATTGATAGATGATGATTGTGTTGTGAGTGTGAGGTCATGATGAGTTTGATGTATTATTTAATTAGTGGGTGTTAGCTCTTAGATTTGATGTGTAGCGACAGAGCAGGAGCTTGCCGCCTAGGCACGCAGGACACGCTTGGAGCTTCTGCTAGGTCCGTTTATGACTCGTTTGTTTTATACTCTACTCTATTATATATATTTTTTAATCCATGCAGGACGAGTTAAGTGGCGTTTTATCGGATCCCACTAAACTCAGGCCATTTAGCCAAACAATTTTTCGAATTAATAAACCCTCAAGGATGATTTCAAAACAAGATCCACCACAAGTTGCCTTCGGGCCTATTCTATTAATCCCTTCTCGGGCCTATACATATAATTTTGTCAAGTTTTCAGTGGAGACAAGAGACGGGAAAAATCGACTTGCGTGGTAAACATGAGCGGATGTCGTGACAGTCTAGCGCGGCCCTAGATTAGTGAGCAGACTGTTCGATTCCCGAGGGATCCTGACAACTTCGCGTTTGAGCTTCTCACACTCAGAGAACGTGGAGGTTTACAGGTATTATTTAGTACAGCGCATGTCTGGACTTGTGGTTCAAAGGATAGTAAAGGTGACTGCTTGAGAGTATTTGGCCTTCGTGCTCAAGGCCGGGAAAATTATGGAGGAGAAGGAGAGGGCTTAAGATATACATATAGTCCTGATGGACTAGAGAAAAATGAAATGAGAAAAAATACCAAAAGAGGCATTAGCAAAGCAGACAGTTCAAGATGCTTTCTGCAGCCCAGTGGCTCCTCGAATAGGTGCATTCAGAGAGTTTTGATGAAGTAAATGGATCGTTTTCTTTCATATGAGAGTTTTCTCTCATAGCCAGTCCGTTATAGTTATATTTTGGACCGGTAACGCTTGTTATTGATGTGTTTTTATACTATATGTAGGTAATAATCATGAGTTGGATGTGCTAGCCTGGACACAGGAGCACTAATGTCGCTTGCACACATGTCAGTCGATAGAGTGGTTAATATTTTAATATGATGTTATTATATTGAAGATGATTTGATTAGATGCTAAGACATGGTGATATGATATGATGTGATCAAATGCTAGACATAATGATATGATGCGAAATGTGAATAAACTGCACAGGTGGGTTGAGACCCAAGTTTTAGAAAGTTTCAGAATGATTGTATACATTAGAACTAGATTTTGTGTGAATGAAATTATCGATATATGTATGTATGTATGTATGTATGTGTGTGTGTGTATATACATATATATATATATATATATATATATATATATATGTACATATGTAAATTTGACAGGTTAGGGAGGCTTTGTCCGTTTTATTTCAGAATTTTTATTGATTTTGATCGTAATTATATTGGAGTGTAAATTAGTTTGCATGTCATCCATATAGTAGCATGTTAGGGTTTGTGCATTCATCCATGCATTGTGAGTCATATTTTCATCTTAAGACACCGAGATTAAATCTGCACAAGTTGAGTTCAGGTTAGCTGACCTAACTGGGGCCTATAACAAGCCAGTTCGGTTCACGAGCATGACCAGATTTGGGGTTTTACACCATGGGCCTCCATGTGAGATCACACTTTAGTCTATGATGGCTTTATCACCACAAATTCACAATTCTTTTTGTTTTTACAAATTATACTAAGAGTGAATTTTTTGCCTTCTGAAAATAAATGCCCTTAAATATGGAATTGCCTCCCAAAGTCTTCAAATTGTAAAATGGACTTCACCAATACATCTAGAATGTTGAAAAATAGTGAGGTAGAGGGAACCTATCATTCTGAAGAAAGGTGGTTTATATAGAAGTTGGGAAGAGGCTAGGAGGAGGTGTAGATTTGGACATCTTGTTCCTTGAGTCTTCTCGTACATGAATTCACATGGCTGGTGATTTATCGTTATCCTCCAATATAAATGGCCCCCTTGCATCTATAGAATATTGGCACAAACATTAGACCCTCGTTGACTTCTTGTGTGCCTATAGGAAAGAATGTATTCAACATGTGTGTTGACCTATCACCCTTAATAATAGAAAATTACAAAGTCTAATAACAGGTTAACATGTCGGCTTTGATTGCAATCCTTTCTCTCTCCCATTTTTTGCTTTTTTCTTTAAAAAAAAATTATAAGCAAAGAAATTTTGTCCTCTCAAGCTAGAGTAACTGCTCCTAGGTCATGATGTGAAAAATGGAGAGCACTTTTTTCTTGGCAAATACGGTCTCTAATTCCATATTTCCTTAATTGCTTTCTAAAGGTCTTGGTGGCAATGATAGTATGACAAATTTGTTCTCAGTCTTATTCGAGGTTTCCTTGTGCTCTACTTCAGGACTTCAAGCTCCTTTGGCAGCAAAATCAATTGGGGTTGGGTTTTCTTTCTGTGGTTGAGAGGTGACCTCATTCTATTTTGTCACCTTCTATCATTAGTAATAGGGGTCGTTGTGTAGTTATACTGTGCTTGAAAGCATTTATTATTAATATTTACCAAATTCTCAGCCATTCACTTTTGCTGCATTGTTTACTTTTTTCGATAGTCTATCGCTACCGAGTTTCTGACCGTTTTTAACAACAGTGAATAGTTAATAATTGGTATATTGCAATTTAATTTATAGAAGTCTTTGATAGTACAAAATCCTAATCGAAAGTATAAATTTGGAGTGTTTTGAACAATATATGTATATAAACTAGCTTTTAGAAGGATATAACAATATACAAATTTTAATTAAACATAAAAATAGTACTATTTCTTACTTATATTAATCAATATAATTATATTATTATTTTTTAAATAAATAAAATGGTAAAAAATTAAACAATAGCAACATAGGCTTCAACTACTACTGTTTCAAAATAAAAGCGTTGCAATTAAATTTATTATTTTTTGACCATTTTTTTTAAACGGTCAAAAAATGCTTAGTCATTTTATTTTAATTTAATTCAAAATGGTCGATAAAACAGTAAACTGGTCGACCACTTGTAGCCTTAATTAGTAGAATTCTCCTTGTTCTTGATAATCTGTATCTTTATTAAAGGCTTCAACATTGCATAGTTGATTGCACAAACAAGTGGAGGCGATCAATTGATTGTGATTTGACATCAATTTCCTCTCGATCCCCAAGGATACTTGTCAAGTCTTTATCACTAGAATTGTAATAAATACCTCACACTTTCGCCAAATACCTAGCATTTAATCACAAAAGGGCTGCTAATAAAGAATGTTCTCAAAACTCTGGCATCAAAATCTGAGTAAGAACAATCATGATCAATTACAATAAGACGGGTGTTGCCCCACCAAAGTTGCATAGTAGGTGAACCCATCTTCTATGTTGCTTCAACTCATTTTCTTTTTGAACTAATGCCTTTAGAACATTAGGTTGGTATTCCATCTTTTCTTCGTCGTGCTTCTTTCCTTCTCGCATTCTTTCACAAGGTCTTGTGCCACTAACGACAAGGGCTTTATATATATGTGATGGTGGAGGTGTAGGCACATTTTTCTTAACTTCTTCAATTGAAATGGGTCATGCCACCATGGATTGTAAATTGTATTTCATGACCTTCACTTCTTTGATTATTTCTTCCTCAGATGGTGTGTCTTGTCTTACTTTTTCCAATTCAGTTTCTATCAATAAAGATGAGTGACTCACCACTATGATGTAGGCAGCTGGAGCTTTTGGTGTGATAGTAGTCTTGTATGTAATCTCTCATTTGTTGAACAAATCTTGAATTCTTTCCATTAAGTCCTGACACTTTACCATTGGGTGACCAACCATTTGATGAAACCAGCAAAAGTTTTCTTCAAGCTTCAAAAGGTTCTTTGGCGTCCATGACGTAATATCTCTTAATCAAAATAGATAAAAGCCAAACACACAAGAAGCAATAACATACTAGTCGACGAGGCTATGGATCAGTTCATGGGGGTACCTTAACATAACACAACCATAACACAAGCACACCACTATCGTACCAAACATATAGTAGTACAACAATCATACCACACCATACTAAATGTGTAACTCACACCTCACATTCCGAAGGTTAGTCGTCTTAATAGTCCAAGAAATGGGCTTTAATACCAAGTTGTAACACCTCAATTCGGCCCAAAGAACAAAGCCTATTTTGATCTCATAATTTGGAAAGCTATTCATTGGACTACCACCCTACAAACTTTACGGAAGCATATCTTACCCCTAAAGGAGACTGAAGATAGTAATATTTCTAGGTTTTCATAAAATGCATATTGTTCATACTACCATAGGAAGACTTTTACACTGAAGGCTCATAATATGAGCACTACTGAGTTATGAGAGAGGCAGCACCTAGCACAATAATCATACAAAAGATGACATGCAAAGGATACCTACAAAGAGGGACAAACTTGGGAAAAGTGGAATTTTATGTAAATCTGAAAGAGAAGGAGGACAAGGTATTTGTGCGAGGAAAATGGGTGATTATGACAAGTGAACTAATCAACAAATTTGTTGGGGCACCTGACCATGAGGACGATGCATACTTAGAACTAATGGAAGAAGGGGTAGATCCCAAGGATTTGGAAAAAGAAATTGTACCAACAAAACAAGGAAATAGTCTGGGTCACAAGAAAGAATAATTAGCATCTCAGCTTCAATGCCAAAGCACTACTACCATGTCGGACACCAGTATTTAAATTTCTATGTAGTAGGCTGATCCCCACCACCCACCCCTCCTTTGTGACTCTAGATCATGCTACTCTCATTTATTCAATGATTGAGAAGTGGAAGGTCAATGCAGGGTGGATCATCTGTAATAAAATCATCGACTCACTTGGACCAACAAAGGAACTTTGGCTCCCTGCCATAATCACCAAGCTCTGCACCCAGTCAGGAGTCCCAATAGACAAGAATAAGGAGAAGGTTAAAGTTGGGCTAGCAATCATCACCATGGCATCAGTTGCAAGACCACAAATAGGAGGACAACGCATTGGCATGGAGATATTGAAGGAGATCTAGGAAATGAGGAAACTCAGAAACAAATCTTCAATTTCCTAACTTACAAGCACACTTGAAACTAGTTCATGCATAACAAATAGGCCGAAGGAAATATTTATTTGACTAATGTACCTGTTTCTTGTGACTCCATGTTTGCAGGACCTTCAAGATCCAAGGGAGAGAAGCAAAAGGAGAAGGAAGCCAGGCCACCACAAGCTGGGCAAAAGATCAAAATAAAAGCCACCATGGCGAACATGCAAAAATTCCAACCCGATAAAGAAGAATCAGAGGAAGAAGAGGAGGAAATTGCTATCCATATGGGAAGAGGCCCCTTGACAGGTCACTTCACTGACACAAATCTCAGCTCCGAAGAAGAAGATTAACTCATTTAATGAGCACTCTCTATCCCTTCTTCCTTTCTTTCTCTACTTCTTGCTACCTATCTTTTAATACTTGCATCCGAAAACTGCTATTTTGAAAATTATTTTTTAATCAACTATGAGGGCATAGTTACACTTAAGTTTGGGGGAGGAAAAAACTATTTTGTACACTTTTTGGTTTGTATTAACTAACTGTTATACATGCTGTCAACTAGGGTATCATAATAGAATATGCTAACAAATAAGGCATTCTAGTTTTTGTTCATAGCATGATCTGGATATAATAAATTTTGCACGCGTAGATTAGATGTCAGCGAGTCATGTTTTAAAACAACCATGTTAGTATCCAACCTAGTACCCAATTTTGTTAGGATAAACGAGAATTCTTGTAGGTATAGGACAAAGCGGAATTAAAATCTCAAGACTAGGATTTTCAAGGCGAAGGGAATTTTGGACGAATTAGGAAGTGATTTAGGTGAGATTTGATCATTAGGGCGTACATTGGCCATCTTTATTATACCTTTGTTTCAAACAACTTCACCCAACATTGACTTCTTGATTGTGTCCCTAACATACTCCATGTTCTATCCTAATTTGGAGAAACACATGTTCTTACCTTGACCTAGCGTGACTAACTAAGAATTTCTCTTTATAAGTCATAGTGCTAATAAGAAGGAAGGGTTATTTGCAACTAATTGAGAGGGAAGTAATTATGAGGTGAAGAAAATAAGGGAGGAAATTTTAAGAAAATTTGACAAAAATTGTCTGATCATAGTCATTTTAAAAAAGGAGAGAGAAACAAAAAAGAATGAAACAAAAGAAGTAATGACGGTTGTAGTTACGTACTATCTTGTCAAGTCTGTCTAACACCAGGGAAGTTAGATATTTGGCTCATAAAGCACCCACACACAAATATACGACAAAAAGGGTCAGGCAAAAATGTAAAACCTAGGTCAAATCGGAACCGACACTAAAACTATTGAGTGAACAGCCCGAGTTTTACACGTGGGATGAACTGGGACGACTTAGGATAATAGAAGGAATAGTCATGGAGACGGAAACCAAGGTGTGCTCTAAGATCACATACGAGCACCTCTTAGTTCTTCATATCCTTGAGTCCCAACGCCATGTCATCCACTCTCTCACTAAGTACATCCAAAGCTTCTCAAGTTTGATTGCGAGGTGGTGGTGGTAGGGGTTGTGTTGCCTTCTCCCAATGTGTCGACTCCTCTCTTCTAGGTTCCTCCTCCTCAATCTCTTAGTTGTTCTAAAGATATTTCATCTTCTTCAACTGTGGCCTCAGGTAGTGCCCTAGAGGATGAAACTTGGTTAGTTTCCCTCTTCTTACTCTTCTTCAAGACAAACTTGTAGAATCCTACATTGTGGTCCTAAGTCTTAAGGAGTGAGGGTGGTGGTGATGCACCTACTCATGTTTGTCGTTATTGAGAAGAAGTGAGAAGTCTCCTATATGATAGGCAAGCCTTCAACCTTAGACGATTAAATCAGGACGACCAGATCCTTATGCCAAGGGTGGCCGGAGCAACCGTCACCTAGGAGTGGTTGGATCAACCGCCCTTGGCCTAGGAGCGGCCAAGCTGGCCAGCCAAGGGGTGATCAGCCGGCGACTAGTCGCCTTATTAAAAAAATAAAAAAATTTTTTTATTTTATTTAAATTTAACTAACGACTATTTTGTCATAATAAAATATTTCCTTTTGTAATTAGCTTTAATCCTCACTTTTATTTGTAAAAAGTTCTTCTAAAGAGGAGTGAAACGTATATATATATAAAATATTGAAGTTGCCATAATATACAACCCTTAACTCGAGATCAAAATACCGATATGAACAGGCGGGAGACATTCAAGTTTCATACACAGCAGCTCTAGGGAAATCAAAAATTTAAAAGCTTGCAGGATGATTGATGGCCTTTAACCGCTAGTTTAACGACGCAAGCACCTCTAGGAGAGACGAAACGAACTGCATTTGGGTCTCCTCGTCTATAGTATAGAAGAGTGGAACATGTACAAACAATGACTCTAACCCATTTTCCTCTGCATATCGGAGAGAATGATAATATACGAAGTTGCATACAAATTTATCTGGTTCATCCGAAGGTACGACATCGTATCCTTTTCTTGCCAACGCATCAGTGATTTCATTGACAGGAAGGGAAGTCTGAAAATACTCATGAGAATAGATCCATCAGTTTAACATTAAGTTCCTACGAGATGGCAAAAGCTTATGACTAGAAATAAAGGCCCTCAAACTTGGATGCAAGAAATCTTTAGAATTCAAAGTTCTTAATGCACCAACCTTTCTCATTTTCGAGATGCCACCCTCCGAGGGGACAATTGGCACTTTCTGCACAGAGAAAGCAGAAAATATAGGTTTAGATATTTAGGCGCGTGGGACAATTTAAGTTATTCAAGATCGACAGCAACTAATCTCCCTCCAACCCTGTTTTTGGTTTTCTTTATTTCTTTCACCAAGTATAAAAAACGGTGCTGGAGATGGGATCTTATATTATACAATATTTTGATGATGGGATGTCCTCCAACCACAAAAACAATAATTAGCTAACACAAGGTAAACACACCTGTGGCTTCCACCCCATTTCGTCAGGACAGAGGAAAGTAGCTTCGTTAACAGCTAGCTGCTCAATTGCAAATTTTCTTGCGCTACCATTAGCTCCAAGATGGAGCTGCATAACAGATACAGAACTTCCTTAAAGAAACATAAATTGACCAAGAATAGTTTATTTTGGACCTCCCCTGTAAATCTATCTCGGCCCATCAATTTATCACGATTGAAGAAAGGTAACTTACAAGAATTACACGCTCTGGCTTGGAGAATCCAGAGCTACGGCCTGATTCAAATATTTGATTAAGTGGGGCAAGAATTCCTTGTCCTGCTGCCTCCAGAACCGTGCAACTGCCTAAAACCAAACCTTTGGGTAGCCCCTCCCTCTCCATGAATTGTCCCAAGTTACTGACTATTGTTTCAGTGGGATTATGAGCAACGCCATAGAATTTCTTGAAGCCAGTGACATGTACTATGACACCTGATGATCCTTCAGATCCCATTCGGAGGAAATTTCTGGAGCTCAATAAGTCAGAACATCTATTCACTATGAAGCTTTCCAATATGCGATCATGTTACCTGTTCCAAGCCAAACCAAGCAAGTACCAGATCAACCTCTGGAAATTGATTCACAGGCAATATAAATAAAAGGTGGATATGTTGAAAACTGTACAGAAAAAGAAGCAACAATCAAAATCAATCATAAGAGAAGACAGAGAAGACGAAGAGAAACAAAAAATAGTAGATATCAACCAAACAAGTGAAACATGTAAAAATAAATATCAGAAGTGTAACATGTAAAAATAAAGAATTATAATCATCTCCGCCAAGGTTGACCCAAAATAAGGTGATCGCGGTAAACTAATTTTGGAACTTACCATTATATCAGTCTTCCCAGACCCTTGAATGATCAGAATCCTTTCGCGGACGCGCTCTCTCTCTCCAAAAAGGAATGCTAACAAGCACACGTATGGGATAACACTGTTGAGTATCATTAAATTCAACAATTTCTTCTGTCTTGTTTTTTGGATCGAACTCTATCTTTTTCTCACCCATATGTAAACATCTTTGATAATAAAAAATAATAAAAATGTCTAAAATGAGCTCATAAATTAATTAACTTAGTTTTGTTTATGGGTAGAGTATTATTGTGTTGGACGATGATGGTTTCGAGTCACGCCCGATATATAAAGGGGAGTTATTGTTAGAGTCCCTTTATACGATGAATGTGAAAAGACATACAATTACATAAGAAATCGTAAAGATATGGAATTATTCTAAGATGTACGAAAAATTTGAGAAGAATTATTGAAGATGATGAGTATTTAGTATTTAGCTCTTGATATCTACGAGGCTGATTTTCTTTTTCTATATATATATATATATGTAGCTGTGTTGTGAGTGAAATACAACTGAAGAGTGTATTCATCTTATATATATATATGTAGTTGTATTGTGAATGAAATAGAATTGAAGAGAGTTGGAGTGTGTTCAGTTAAAGTGTATTTTTAATTGGAGGTTGAATGTATTTCTATTTGGAGTTTGGTATATTTTTAATTAGAGTGTGTTTTAGTTTGAGGTGATTATTCTTAATTGGATGTATATCCTAATTAAAATAATTTGATGTATTGGTTTTGTCCGAAGTATGTGTGCCCGTTATTTAATTATAATAGATGGTTTTGTGGTTTTTTTTATATTTTGAGGTTTTATATTAAATTATTATGTATTTATTGACTCTTATTCATTATTTGGTAAAGCATATTAAAAAATTTAAAAATTTTATATGTTACAGTCCCAACAATCACCTTGTATTGCCTTGGCGAGATATGTAATTAACATAGGCATTTCATCGCAACATATGACCTGCCTTGTTAAAAAAAAACGTTGTTATCAAATGTCTATGCTTATCCAGTATGGCATATTATAATCTAATCCACATATTTAATATATCATAAAAGATAAATATTTTAAAATATATAATATCGGATAAGTATGAAAGGTATATAATAACATATATTATCTTTTTTGTTATATAAATAAATATAATTTAATATTCCAAAGGAAGGACGGAAGAAAGTGATGGATGCACTAGATGCCGGCCAGCGGTGGATTTGGATTTTGATTTTATAATATTTTCCACTGATAAAGCTGCTAGTATAGGCTGCCTTCTTCCCATTGGCAAGCTCCTTTTGTGACAAGAGCCTTACAAATTACAATCTCAATTTGTGGGTCTTCAAGGAATCCTACGAGCCATCCACGGGCTTTGGCCTTTTAACAACTTATCCTCATTCACAAGACAAAAATGCTGTCTTCGAGTTTTTTGCGTCTCTCCGCACCGCTCTCCATTGGCCATGTTTGCATCTCTTTTTCGCTGATATCCCTCAACTCCAGTTGCTTACGAAATAGAAAGCAAGAATCGAGCTGGCTAACTCATATTTCATTTCAATGGGTTGTATAGGGCGGACTTACGAATAGATAACAAATGCAAGGTGGTGGCCTTGTGGGCAATATGGAGTAACCGTTGAGAGTAGTGTGACATTTATAATACATATGAGTTTGAAACTTTAAATATATATTAATAGTTGGTCTCAAGTGGCGCTTAACTAGTCACTTTTTGATAAATTCTACTTTTCTTACAATATCAATCCATTAATTAATGTGCTTACATATTTCTATTGTGTTTAAAAAGGAAGCTCAGTTAGTAGAGGGAGGTTTTTAAGTCCAAAAAGTGACAAATGTAATAGTAGATCCAACTTGACTTTAAAAGACCCGCTTGCTAAGTGGCTTTAATTGACTCATATGTATGATTGGCTAGTCGAAATTAACGTGGGGTTTTGTTTTTACAAATAGATTAATACTATGTTTGTTAAATATATAAATTTCTAAATTATCAATATCTGATATCAAATGATTGAAATTATTTGAAGTTAATTGAATTTAGGCCTACAACATTCTAGAAGTACTTAAACTATAATAACTAATAGATATAAATCAATTACTTTGGATCATTACATGGGGGCCTGTGGGAAAAAATATATAAGA
>JAURVB010000764.1:0-14380 GCA_033002965.1 Piper betle
TTTTATCAACACTTTGGTCGACGGAGTAGTCTCAATTCCAGTCTACAAGACAATTTTAAGCAGATAAACACATTACCATAGAAGAAACCCTAGTGTTCAACACATCCCAAGCTTGGGTCATGATCAAAACACACTTGACTACCCAAAATGGAATTGGGTGTGCAGTGTTATATAACCAAGGTAAAGATACAAGTTTTCTTCTTTTTTTGATCATGAATTGAAGAAGAGTATAGAAGAGGAAGAAGCCAATAAGGCCAATCATGTGGACTTCGCAGATTTTAGCTTTTTCTGTTCGTAGAAAAGACCAGTTGGCAGAAGGCAATCAGCCATGCAAAGTTGAAGCGAACCACACAATGGTGAATATCTCATGTTTGGTCGTCATTTTTCCCTTGACATTGTTCTTGGGTTTGCTAATATTATTAGGTTCTTGCCGTGTATTCAAGATCAAAGACGTGACGAAATGCATAGTCCAATTCATGCTTATCCAGCCTACACTTTTTGTATACATGTAGCTCTAACTCAATTATTGGGATCAGAACTGAGAAGCAATCCTCATCAGCCAATCTTGGTAGATACAATTATAGGATCTCTTAATCAAAACATTTTAGATATAGAGAAGGTCCCGATTATTAATCGATAGCTGGTGTGCACTACTACCAATTATGGGCGTGAGTTGTTTAAATCAAAGTGGTTAGACTTGTCAATCTCACCCCTCAAAAGTGTTTATTATATGTTTCAAGGCAAGAGCGTTGGCTAGAATTCCTGTAGCAGCTTGTTTAACAACCGTTTTATGGGAACCTTGCACAAAATAGTGCATTTTCTTCTGGGCATCGAAGTGTTGATGGCCAGCCCTCAAATTGACCATGGCCGAGGTAGAAAGATTTGCTTTCTGGACGGCATAATGTCTTACCTTCTGCTTTATAATCTCTAACGTAACTATAACAAGAAGTTGGTAAAATGATTTGAGTCTAGATGGGCGGCATAACGCATCGGAAAGTATGACAAAACTAGGAAGTAAAAGAGAAGAAAATGCGGTCAGTCATAATATTCAAATTATACAGTGTGTTAAAAATGATAAAATGAACATGATCTAATAGTTTATATGTAAATTAATTTAATGGTGCCTTGTGGTAAACGTTTAATTTTTATTTATAAAGAAGTGAGCAGTGGGTGACGTTCACATGAGAGAAACCAACGTTTAGGCATTGTTAAAACTCACACAAGGGCATTCTGTCAACCACTTTCTCCCCGCACTAAACTATAATTATTTAAAATTAAATGATCATCATACATTAAACTATATTGTGTATTAAAGTCGGACCTTAGTCATAAAAACAGATGTATAATATACATTAAAATTATAAGAATATTCAAATTGAATTCGTGGCTATGCTCACTTACTGCCACCTGGCATCCGCCTCCAACACAAAGAACAAACGTGACGAAAAAGGTTTTCCACGAGAAAGAAAAAGACTTTCTAGAAACAACTAATGGTCATATGACAAGTGTCCCCTCATTTCCTCCCTTCTTCCTCTCCCTAATTACCCTGATTATCATATCTTATTTCCTTAATTAACCAATATCTATTTCTTATTAAGTTTTAATTTTTAAATATTCCTCAAATGCCTCAGTAAGGCCCTTTTTATCTTTCATTATTACCCAAGAACCGATTCTCTTCTTGGTTTCCAAAACCATATTTTGGACTCTAAAACACTTGTCTGTTCTCCACATATTTGAAATTGATAATTTTTTGAGGTCTTAATTAAGCGCAATCGAAAGCTTTAATTGATTCTTAGTCAACTTTATCTTATTTAGAAGCTGATTTTTCAACACTGCAACCTAATTTGGAAGCTATTACACAAAAAAGTCATTAAAATGAGGGAAATTTCTAAACAGGGCTGCTAAAAAAATTACCATGAATTAGATTAGCGCTAATCAAGAAAAATATCTGAGCCGTCTAGCTAATAATTAACTATTCTAAACTTACAGGCATGACATAATTAGCCATTAATTAGTCCTCTGTTTTCCTCTATTTAAACTCCCCCTCCACCACCTTTTCCAAACTCCTCCCACCCCTGTAACCTTCCCCTGCTCTTCACACACTGAGATCCTCCCATCCTTCCCAAACCCCCCACTTCCTGCATTTCCTTCTCCTGGTTTCTGATCCCAGGCTCGTTTTCCAGTACGTCTGATGTTTTTCTTGCCTCATTTGGCTCCATATTACTGCTCAAAAGTATTCATTTTCTTTGGTTTCTCTGTTCTTGTCACCGAGTTTGATTGCTCTGCTTCGTTTTTTGTCTTTCATGATCGCGCCCATTTCTTTTCTTGTGTGGGTGAGTGCTGCATTTGTCGTTCATGTTGGATTTGTCCAAAAAACTTGTGGGCTTTGAAGGTTTGAGTCTGTGCTTGTTTCATGTATGGCATCTTCTCTGTCCGGTTGTTGTATATTCTGGATAATTATGGTTTTTTTATGTTTTTATTTTGATATGCAAGATCAGATGTTCGAAAGCATATAGAGGTTGGCGTTATATGGTTTTTTTTTCTGCTTGATTGTATGTGGATGTGAAAATTTGCTGCGGTAAACTCGGTCAAAGTTTTATCAACCTGGTTTAATCCTCTGTTACCATGATCATGAAATTTAGGATTGTTCTTAATTTAGCTTTGATTGATTTTTTTTTATCGCAATCGATCACCATTTTAATGGTAGACACTCTTACTAGGAGACTAAATAATTTAATTTTGATAGGGAAATTTTTCTTACTTGTAACATTTTAACTCTCTAATGTAATGATCATGTTTTATGAAACAGGTAACATCGGTTGTTTCTACTTTTGATCAGCTTCATTAATAACATGGAATACAGTGATCAATTCCTTCAGACTGATGGGCCAATGATTGATTGCTTGCTCTTTGGTAAGTGTCAATCTTATGAATTTTACCGCAAAGTTAGATGACTAGTTTATATATACTCACTGTTTGTGTATCATTTTCTTTAACAATTTTAGATCTTGATGATACTCCTATCCTTTGAGTTCTGGCCTAGCAACTGAATGCCGTAAAACATCGAAGGTAAAATGAGTTTCTTTTTACCTTTTGAAAAAGTGAACTTGTTTGATCGCTGATATTGTTGTTTCTTGAATGCTTCTATAGGTTACATGGTTGAAAAACTTGGAATAGAGAAGGATAAGATTTCAGATTTGGGCAATGTCCTGTATCGAAATTATGGGACAACAATGGCAGGCTTGAGGGTGAGTTCTATGTCCCAGCCTTTCCTTTCTTTTGTGGTATTGTCAATTTTGTTTTTTGCTCGTTCTTAATTTTTTTTTCAATTTTATCTTCCTTTTTGGACAGGCCATAGGCTATGAATTTGATTATGATGATTATCACAGGTTCAATTCTTTCACATTTCCTTGCCATATTTTCTGCTAAAAAAAAGATGAATATAAAAGTGTAAATTTCCTTCTTTTTTCATGCAACAGCAATGTCCATGGGAGGCTCCCCTATGAGAACTTGAGGCCTGACCCTGTGCTGAGAAATCTCCTATTAAGTCTACCTTATCAGAAAGTTGTGAGTTGCTTTTGTCAAAAATCCACAGTCCATAATATTATTGGCTTGTTCTGTAGAAGGGTCATTGCTAACAGTTCGTTGTCTCTTGAACCCAGATATTTACAAATGCCGACAAGGTCCATGCTGCTAGAGCACTTGGTAGACTTGGATTGGAGGATTGTTTTGAAGGCATAATATGTTTTGAGACTCTAAACAACCAACAAGATTCGGATGAATGTCCGGATAGAGAATTTTCCCCAGATGATGAGGCTGGTAAATTTGACATTCTAGAGTATTTCAGTAGACCAAATGTTAGCTTGGATGATCTACCCAAGACCCCAGTTCGTTGCAAGCCATCTGAGTCTGCCTTTGAATATGCTCTGAGAATTGCTGGCATTGATCCTCGCAGAACTGTAAGATATCAATATAAGTTTGTGTTGGCTTTTCCTACATTAATGGTCAATTACATGAAGATAGGTTAAACTCCGGGAAAATGTAGTATCTTCTTCATAATTCTCTTTTTGTGTGGCATTCAGATATTCTTTGACGACAGTGCGCGTAACATTCAAGCTGCTAAACGTGTAGGTCTCCACACTGTGCTGGTGAAGTTTCTGGGACTTATTTTTTGTGAAAGCAAATAGATTTATTTGTAAGTGTGACAAACATTTTCTGTCATGTTGTGCTAATTCTCAATCTGCTAATCTCCGCAGGTGGGCACTTCCCAAAAGGTTAAGGGGGCAGATTATGCACTAGAAAGCATACACAACATCAAAGAGGCATTGCCAGAGCTTTGGAAGCAGAAAGATAAAGAAGTGTTAGCTACAACTCCGCCAATATTACTGTGGAGACGTCAGTGAGAGCTTAGTTTTAGCTTATAATCATATTCGAGTCAGTTTGTTTTCGATCGATGATGTGTCCCTTTGCAAATGGGCAGGACTTTCCCTGCTGTTTCCTTCAAATGCCAGTTCCATATTCTTAGATTGCGTATATACTTTAATTGCCATGGCCACGCCATCTAGAACGCTCCCAAGTGGAAAAAATGAATGAAAATGGAAAGTAGAGAAGGCATGGGTGCAAGAGAATTTCTTAATGTATGTAGGAAAGGCTCTTGGCCAGTTTGGTAGCGTGCTGTCCTTGTTAATTGCTGACCAGTTTGGGAGCGTGCTGCCCTTGTTAATTGCTAGCCATTGGAGTCTTGTATCATTCTACGTCTCCCATGTCATGAGACAACTAAAAAACAAGCATAGCTCGGACTTTTACAGCTCGGTACCAGAAGAAAGTGTTAAAAATTATAAACTTAATACATCATCCAATTGCAGCTCACTCGTGGAAGCCAATATAAGAGCTTTTAATTACAAAACAGACTACCCCCATGTACACTGACTCTAGTTTAACTTGCCACTATGGGCAGTAGTATTATAAAACAACCACCTTTCGTGAACATTTCTTCCCCGTGAAGGTCTGAAATTGTGGCTCTTCCATCTTTGGAGCCTCCTCTTTTGCAGGTGTCTTCATGAAAAATTGAGTAAGCTAAACATAGTACTTGAACCAAAAACAAGTTTGCCGGTAGCTTGACAAGATGAACCCCAAGAAGTGGTAGCACTAATCCCATTTGTTGCTGCAGAATGAGACTCCCTTATTACAGGAAGACGTGTAGGTACAGACGGCTTGCCATCTAGGCAATGTCCAATGCCAGTAAATTGATTGAACTAGGGTTCCTTATGAGCAGTATCCTCTTTGGCTAAAAAGACGTTAGGGAGGGGAAAAGCGCATTACTCAAGTGCCACAACATAAAACCATAATTAGTGTTATTGGGTTATTTTCTTTCCGTGTCAAATTGAAAAAGAACTTAGAAAAATGGCCGGTAAAACAATTCCAAACTAAAGAGTACAAGCAATATACAAATATTTTGCAACCAAAATTGAATTTGAGAGTATGGGTCGATATAATCAAGAAGAGCAAAATCTTGGACTTGAGCTTTGTTCAAAGGAACAGATGGAGATGGTTTTCCAGTTCTCTGTAATCAAAGGGCAGAGCAAAGTCTACTTTACAATCTGTTTCTATAATGCTGACAGCTAGACAACGTTTCTTTTCCACAAATTGTAAGCAACCATAGTAGTATTTCAAACATTAGTTCCTCAAGGTCGTATCCAAGCTGCAGATGGTAAACAACATTCAACAAGCAAGAATGCATATAAACCTCAAAGAAATTGATGCTTCCAGAAAAGGGAGAAAAAAAAAGGGTAAGGCTCCTTGCATACTTGCATTGTTTCTTCGGATCAGAGATATCCAAAAAGTCCATGGTGTGCCATGTGTGGTTGTAGCTTCATATATGTTCCCTTTGGATACTGGAACATTATCTCCTCACAAGAACAAGTTCTTCGTCATCTATAAATTTTACAAAGTGAAGTCTTAATCTATCGGTACTCCTTTATGACCCTCATTGTCGTTTAAACCCCATCCCAAACCCAGGTAGGATCCTCCAATTGGATATTGTGTGACCGGTTAATTTTTCAATTGAGCGAGCTGCTATTCGAGCAAGCCGCTCGCGAGCTTGCCGTTCGCGAGCATTTTGCATTTAGCTCGGTTCAACTCGAATTGAAATTCGATATTTAAATACTCGAGCTCGAGCTCGAACTCGAATCCTTCGAACCGAGTTTTAGCAAAGTAGTGTTCGACTCGACTTAACTCGGTTTGAACTCAACTCGAAATCGACTCGTAGCTTCCTACTCAAACTCAACTCGATAAAATAATATAATAATATAGTCTTTATATTATATGTATATATATATTCTTTATATTATATATATATGGAAATAAGTTTAATTGTAACTACTTAATTTATTTATATACAATATAATAACAAAGTAGTGTGATATCTTAGATATGAGGTATTCAAGTTGAAAACTGTGGAGGTCATGACGCAGACTACATTTTTTTTAAGTAAGTTACTTTCTACTTTCTATCCGAACTCGAGTCGAGCTTGAAAAATATAAAAAATATTCGAGTCGATCTCGCCCATGTTCAAAACTTGTTCGATCTTGAGCCGAGTTTAAACGAACTTCGAACTATTCGAGCCGAGTTCGAACACAAATTGAGCTCAGCTCGCTCGCTCATTTAGCCTGTTTTTTTCATCTTACTTGAAAGGTCTTGAGACCAAACTTCTTCTTTTATTCAAGCTTGGAACCCAGGAACATCAGTGGATTTAATGTTAGGATTCATCCAAAATTATGATTGCAAGTTCTTAAATTTGATCACATTCATCACATAGTTCTTGGAGAGATGAAAATAACAAAACAGATAATCAATTATACCCTGATACGACTTAAATTGATATTAAAGTTTTTTTAAGATGTGTTTAAGTTTGTTGTGTCGTTGAGTTATTTTTGTCAAATCATCAATATTTAACTGTTTGCTTTCATTAATATTAGAGTGTATATATTTGTATTTAATTAATAAAATAATAAGTTAAGGAAATAATATTAAAATATTTTTCTTAATGATATGTCTAAGTTTGTCACATCATTAAGTTAAAACATAGTATAACTTTGGTCATGTCACAAATTTTTAACCACTTGTCTTTTTTTCACAAGTAAATATTCCCGTTAAAAAAAATCTTCCACTAACCGCATATAAATTTATTCTTATATTTGTAAAAAGAGAATCAAAAGTTGTATTTTTTTAAAAAAAAGAGGTTTGACCAATTGAAATATAATAAAAATAAAAATTAAATCAAATTACTATAATCTATCTTCTCAAGATTCAATTATTTTATCTTTAAAATAAGAATATATTTTAAAGAAAATATATTAGTTTTATAATTTCTCTCATTATTCAATAAAAATTTATTTATAAAACTAAAATCTATTTCCACTGTAGGTCACACACGTCGCAGCATCTTTCCTAATTAAAATATAGTTTAAGCCCATTTAAAAACACCGAGTTTAATTAATTAACTTTATAGATTAATACATGTAATTGCGAGGTTTATTTTATTTTCAAGACTCATCTCCATTATCTCCAGACAGCTTGTAAATACTGGAAAAAAAACATGGAATCCGAGGAAGTACAATTTCGATAACTAAAACTATTCAATTAATTAAAATATCATACATCTATAAAAAAAATACTGACTAGTGCAATTTATCGAAATATGGCAATTAACACAGCATATTATTTTTCATTGGGCAAGAAAAATTTCTTAATTTACCATTAAACTACGGATTATATAACCTTGAAAATAATGTGCTGAAAAATCACATGTTTGTACATTCGTCCAATTTTAAATGTGAAGAATAAAATTTATTATGAGTATAAGTTCTAATAAACAAATCTTTTGACAATCATGTATCTTTAAGAAATGCCATGATTTGCTTTGAAAAAAAAATCCCCGCGTTTATAAATATAAAAAAATCCACTCTAATTTTCTCCATGTTCTATTTAACATTAACAATTTTAATATTATTTTATTTGGCATTTTATATTCAGTAAGTAGCTATATCTTTAGTTTTTTAAGCTAAATAAGTTATGGCGTTTTCTATGAGATTAAAAATGAGAAATTATTAGTCCCTTAATTTGTGAATAAGTGTCCACCAGTCAAAACTGGTCGGCTCGGTTTGAACTCAAGACACTAATGACTCATCGAACTGAGTTGCGACCCACTCGGACGAGCCATGGAAATCTATAAAGGCTCGACTCGGGGTTTATCTCCCCCACACTCGCCACCCTACCCTCGCCGGAAAACCCATCTCCGCCGCCGCCGCCGCCGCTCGCCGGAAACCGCCTCGGGGCCTCGACACCGCCGGCCTCGCCGCCGTGGAGGTACTGTTCTTGCCCTCGAGCCCCACTCTTCCCCGTTCGTTGGAGAAGAATTCGGGAGTGTACTGTTGCTGGTTTTGATTCAATCAGATGTGGGAGCTTCTTTGGAGCGAAGAAGGTTTTAGTTCTTTTTTGGGTTTGGAAGAAGATGAGTATCGTGGGCAAGGAGACGTTTGAGGTCATTGCGCAGAGCATGGGGATCACCCATTTGTCCCCGGACGTTGCTCTTGCCTCGCCTCGCTCCTAATGTCGAGTACCGGGTCCGGGAATTAATGCAAGTACACTTTTTAAGAAGATTTTGTTTTTTTATCTTTTTGTTTTTGCATATTGATGATTGTGTTGTAATTGACATTGGGGATTGTTTGTTCTTGTGTAGATTGTGAAATTTTGCAAATTCCATGTTCTTGCTTCTTTTTTTTTTTGTTGGGAGATTTGAATCTGGGGGAATTTTTGGTGCAGGAGGCTATCAAGTGCATGCGTCGCTCAAGGAGAACAATTTTGACGGCAGATGATGTAGATAGCGCCCTCAGTCTAAGAAATGTGGAGGTGTCTCGGCGTTTAATTTTATAGGACTGTTTTTAGTGGTTTGATTTTATGTGTACATTTCGTATTAACGGTGAGAAGAATCTTCTGCTCATTTTCATGATTACTTTTATAAAGAATCTGAACTATTAGAATGGCCTTTTTTATGTATGTGTTAAAAGTGACTTGGTAGTCCTTCACTTGTTCTTGCTTGAACTTATTTCTGTTCAGCCAATTTATGGGTTTGCTTCTGGAGATCCACTGCGTTTTAAAAGAGCTGCTGGACACAAGGATTTGTTCTACTTAGACGACAAAGATGTCGAGTTTAAAGATGTAAGTCTTTATATCTTGTGTGCAACGTTCTGTCTGCTTTGGCAGCTGAGAATCATTTCTGCGTGCTTTGAATGTAAGGTTTTTGAAGCTCCTTTACCAAAAGCACCTCTTGATACTGCAGTAGCTGTTCATTGGCTTGCTATCGAAGGAGTACAACCAGCAATACCAGAAAATGCTCCAGTGGAAGGTGCACTTCTTTGAAAATCCCAATTTAACTGAGTTTCCTCTGAGTGCTTATGTTGTAGTGACTTGTTTATTGGAGTCTTTGGGGTTCGTTCTTTACCTGTACGGCTGTACCTTGTATTTTGAATAGCCTCCAAAAAGCCAAAACCAATATCTATATATATATATATATATATATTCCCGGCAACTAAATGTTTAGTAGGTGATGTTTTCCTTGTATAAAATTCAACTTAACTGTTCTCTTCCCTGTTATGTATGCTTCCCAGCAGAAACCAAGAAATCTGAACATGGAAAAGATGATGGATCTCCTTTTGACATGAAGCTTCCTGTTAAGCATGTCTTGTCCAGAGAACTTCAGGTGTTTCAAGTAATTCTGCTATAGGTTTTTTATTATTTATTATTTATTTATTTATTCATTTATTTTCTGTTGCTATGGCATCTCATTGAGTTCTTTGGTCTTGCAGTTATATTTCGTTAAAATTACTGAACTTATTATCAACAAATCAGAGTTCGATCTCTTTAGAAAGGCATTATTAAGCTTAGCAACTGACTCTGGACTTCATCCCCTTGTTCCTTATTTTACTTTTTTTATTGCAGACGAGGTATTGTGTTCAATCAAATGTAACCTAGTGAATTGGGTTTAAAGTAGATAATGACACTGAGTTCATGGGTTTGGAATCTGTGAATGCCAGGTTACTCGCAATTTGAATAATCTTCCCCTTTTGTTTGCTCTCATGCACGCTGTCCGTAGTCTTCTCCATAACCAACACGTACATTTTGAACCCTACGTAAGTTTCCAAGGTAATTTGTTTCTTTTGATCATATATTTTCATAAGTAGTCCTTATAATGAGTTAAATACAACCGAACAGAGGTTTTTTTATGACTATGGGATGACAGAGTTGCCTATTGTGCCTTTGCGGAGGATTTTTCTTCACAAACTAAAGTTCATGTTTGTTTGAGATCAAAACCTTTGTGTTTATGAGGAGATTTTTACATCCTTTGTTTAGAGGCAATACTGGAGTATAATGTGTTTACACATGCTTGTTTGTCTCTAAATGCATTCTATGTGAACTACATAATGTGCATGCATTAAATGTTCCACTCAAGATTGGGCTCATCTGTTTGCTATGTATGCATTCTCATGTGTTTTTTCCTTTTTCCAGTTGCATCAGTTGATGCAGTCCATTATAACTTGTCTTGTTGCAAAGATTGTGGGGAAAAGAACTGTTGATGATCACGGGGAACTTAGAAATTTTGCAGTAACTATCGTGTGCTCTGTATGCAAGAGGTACAAATGAAGTATGAGGTTTCTAGTATTTTCAGTTTATTGCGAGCTAGATGATCTTAATTCTACAGCTCTGCAATATTTTATCTATATTATTTTGATGCTATTAGTATGCATACTAATAGGTTGTGTGAAATGATTATAGATATGGGCATATGTATCCCAATCTCCAAACCCGTGTCACAAAAACTTTAATTAATGCTTTTTTGGATCCTGCCAAAGCACTGACTCAGCATTATGGAGCGATTCAGGGGCTTGCCACTTAAGGCCCTAATGTGGTATTTACAAAACTCACGACTCTATTTTAACCATCTTTGATTTATATTCTTTCCTTGCTTTTTTTTTTAAAAGAAATTGTTGCCAAGTGAAAATTGTTGGTAATAATCAATCCCCAGGTTCGCCTTCTGGTTCTTCCTAATCTTGAGCCATATCTGAGGCTTTTGGAGCCCGAGATGCTTCTGGAGAAACAAAATATGAATTGAAGAGGCATGAAGCGTGGCATGTCTACGGAGCATCATTGGTTTGTTTTTTCTTTTCCTTTCTGTTCTTTAACTATTCCATTGACAATTTTTTACTAGTGAAGTTTTCAATCTCTTCTTTTGTACCGTGTTCAGCATGCTGCAGGCCTGTCCTTGTATGAGCGGATGAAGTTGCTTCGAGGTCTGCTGGCACCTCCCATACGTTCTGTCTGGAGGGTTAATGGGAAAATACTTAACCCTTTTGTCTTCTTAAATTTTATTTTATAACTTTTGCCATTTCCTTCTTCTATAATTTTAGGAAACTCAGATCGGAAACAATTTCAAATCTTGTTTCCAAACTCCATAAAATGTAATTGCATGGGTGCACAACTTGCTCAATGCTATGGCCACTGACTTCTATAATTCTATTCGGCACGGAACTTTCGTTAGTACTTTTTTCTTTTCTTTTCTTTTTTTGACAAGTGGAAAATCATTCTGCCATAAAAATTTCTTGATGATGTTCGTGCCAACAGTTCCTTTTGTTTTTACTGAATGTTTTTCATTTCAAAGTAAATTCTGGCCGATTTAAAGTATTGCTCTCATGTGATTGTTTAGTATTTGATAATTATTTTTGGTTTGTGAGGATCATTCTCAGTTTGGCTGGATTGTGAACTGTACATTCTCCATATCATTATAAGTTAGAATATTATATTGTTGTTTGTCATCTTTTCTACGGAAATTGATGTTGATGATGAGTGGCTCAGACACTTCACAGACAAACGGAAAGCAACTGCTGATACTCCCTCGCAACCTCCAGTAAAGAAGCAGGCTGTTGATGGTGCACTAGCAACTGTTTCTGGTGACTTTCAGCAGGGAAATGGGGATTCATTTTCCAATGCTTCAGGCGAAATTCGTGTGGGGCCATCAACAGCGACAGGGAAGATGTCCATCTCGATGCTGTGGTTCCTAGTGGAAGTGGAATATACATAGTTGACAGGCGAGATGGCCAGAAGGCATCGTCGCGGCTGCTTTTGCAAGCCTGGAAGGATGATTTGGATGCTGGGCACTTTCTGCCCTCCCTGTATGAATTGTTTGGTAAAGGTATTCTACCATTTGTACCTTCACCAGAAATGTCATTGTTTGTATAACGAAGGCTTGTGTTTAGGAGGGGGATTTAGTGGGTATCATTCCACCACCCTTACATCTTGTATCATCTGTGGTTGACACAACTTCAAATTGCATGAGATCAGAAGAATATTTTTGTAAATGTGATGGGGAAAATCGAATTTTTCTACTGTCGACATATTTGTCCATTATAGAAGTTAAACAAAATACAGACCGGCAAACGGCTTTCCAAGAGATCAAAGCGGGAAAAGTGGTCTTACAGCTCTGATCTTACATTTTGTTACCCGGACTAGATCACCATCACGGTCAATGTGGCATCATTTTATAATGTCAACTCGCAAAATGACACGTAACATTTTGGAAAAGTATTTGTCTTTACAATATTATATAAAGTACAATTGGTTGAGATTGTTGAATTTTTGCTCCTCTTGTTTGCATTTTCTATAACATGATCTCTGGCCAATTTTTAAAATACCCCAAGCGAAAAACTTGCAAGAAGCCCAAATGATAAGTGTGCACAATCTTACATAATATTTTAGTAAAGGTTCCATTTGGTTAGCACGAAAAAAATATAAATGACATAAAATTTTTAAATGGTCAACTATTAAAGTTAGTATATACACAATATAAGCTTGAAAAAATGAATATTTTAACAATATATTTTGTGTTCAAATTAATTATGATTATTTTGTGTTTTCTTAGATATAATTATATTTAATTTATATACAAAATAATTAATTTAATAATATTTTTATAAAATATATCAAATATAACTATTTTTCAAAAGGTTGACTAATTAAAATTTTTCTCTCATTTACACTAATTTCATGCCAACCAAGCATACCATAAAACATATGCTTAGTTAACATAAAAATAGTATAAAAGAAAAAAATTATATAAAGTAAAACTACAATGAGATAAAATGACATGAAAATTTTAAAAATTTTTCTTACATGTTTGAATAGCAAGAAAATAAAATAAAAATGAAATATTTTAGCCAAGGTGCCTCCTAAAATTTCCTCTAATTTCTTTTTTTTGTAAGAAAATATTACTTGTAAATTTTTACATTTTTACTGAAATTAAAATTTCATTCGACTTAAATTTCAAAACATCCAAACATAATAAAAAATTTGACATTCAACTTTTACATTTTTTTCATTTGATTTTATGATAACCAAACAGACCTTAAGTAAAAATTGCTCGGTAATAATCGATGTCAATGTTCGCCTTGTGGTTCTTTCTAATCTTGAGCTATATCGAAGCTTTTGGAGCCCGATTTGCTTCAAGAATAAATAAAAGATGCATGAAAGCTTGGCGTGTCTATGGAGCACTGTTTTTATTTATTTATTTATTTTTTCCTTTCGGTTCTTCAACCATTCCTACCAACATTTTTTGTAGCAGAGAAGTTTTCAATCTCTTCTTTTTGTTCCGTTTTCGCATGCTGCAGGCCTGTCCGTATGAGCAGATGAAGTTGCTTCGAGGACTGCTGACCCTCTCCAGTCTCCCATACGTTCTCTCTGGATGCTTAATGTGAATGGGAACAAAGCGAGTTTTGCTCCTGCCTATGCACTAATTCTCTCTCTACATACTTATCCATGATAGAAGTTTATAAACAACAATCAGACTGGCATAAAGCTTTGAAAGAGATCAAAGAGGGATCAAGTGGTCTAAAGCTCCGCTCCCATATTTTGTTACTTGGCACACAAAATCATCCATAAAATTAATTTCGCATCATTCTACAATGTCAACACGCAAAATGGCAGACGAAACATTTTGAAGAAAAAAATCTTTTCCTTTAAATCTTTCAAAGACTAGAATTGATTAAGGTTGTTGAATCTTAGCTATTCGAGTTTGCACTTTCTATAACATGATCTGCACAGCATCAAAATTCTGATGATGAAAACTAGAATCCCAAGCGAAAAACCTGCAAGGAGTGCAAATGGTTAATGACTACACAATCTTATATTACGAGAAACAATGAAGAATTCACTCGTGGTCACAAGAAATTATCCCACATTCACACAACTCTAACCGTACATGTTCACAATAATAAATATATCGTATACATGTCCAGATTGGGTTTATTACACTAAAAATTTCTTAAAGGCG
>JAURVB010000767.1:0-73552 GCA_033002965.1 Piper betle
TAATCCGAATAGATAATATTTTATAAAATTATATTTAAAAATAATATATTTTTTATTATTTTTAATTTATTTTTATATTAAAATTTATATTATTTTTATCAATTAGGTCGGATTCATGTTGGATACGGGTTGTGCAGATTTGAATTGGTTAAGGTTTGAATTTTTGGATTCCGATCAGATCAGATTGAATTATGACCATATCCAATCAATATCTAACCCGAACCCATCCCTAGTTATCCTGTCTAATTAGATATTTATTTTTTAACAAAACTTAAAAGCATTTTTTCATAAAAATAAAAACAATAACAAAAATAGTACCTTTCAAAATTAAAAAATTTGTATTTGGGTTTATCATAGTAAGATCCTTAATTTCTATAGTCTATAAGATGCTATTTAACAAATCTGATTGGCACTTGTCTTAATTTTAACGATACTTGGCCAAAAAAAGTCGAAAATGATACTCGGTTAGGCTTTGGTAGGTTTAACTTTTTAGGGTTGTCCTCGAATTATAGACAATATGCTATATAAATCAATAAATAGTATGTACACAAATAAAAAAACATAAGAGATTGACTCAAAAATTATTTGTGTTCAGGTCTTGTTTTCACATGAGGGGTCAACTTGTGTATTTTGAGGACAATGGTCACGGACTCAATCTCACCAATCTTTGAAAATAGTTCACGACGTATAGGAGGCCCTACTTTCGCTTTGAAGTGGGCCCATATGTCTAAGATGAGGCCAACAAATTTTATTGGGAGTCTCCAATGAGGGCCAAAATTGGACCCAAGAAGAAGCCTAAATGACAAAACTAACAGAAATTGAGCCTAACCAATGACAGACAAATTGCCTTGCCCGAGTGTAGTGTGTGGTTCTCCATGATTTTGAGCTCCATCTGCAGCCTAATTTGGTGTATGATCTGGTTAGTAGTATAAAACCAATTATTGGTTGATTGACGGGTAGGATTTGTGTTTAGATAATTGGATTGGTCAAAAAGCAATTCTAAAAAAGAAAAAGGGTAATGATACATTGTCATCTTTGAACTGGATTGCCTTAACAAAAAACTTTGAGCTAGATTCTTTTATTTTTTATGTTTAATCACTACATGAACAAAAAAAAGCCGGGTTTATTTAATCGAAGGGCATTTAAATCCTTGCGGTCCCAAAGTATGTTTTAGTACGATAATAATAAACATCTGATTTTGTAGAATAAATAGGAGATTTCCTTGTTAGAACAATGTTTTATTAAAAAAAATGGTCTATTAGATGTATAATTTAGATTTTATTAATTATATATGACCGCTAATTGCATTTTATTGCCCCACATATATCACCACTCTTCTTTCCTTTGGAGCTAAGATATGGCCCCTCTATGTGCGTGTGTGTTTTTTATGAGCCACATAAAAAAATAATGCCCGCATATGACCTATGATCTCTCAACCATGGAGATGCGATAGCTGCTTGACATTCTATGGTATAAGGTTGAAGTAAGCAAGCTGCCAAAAGAGACCAAAGTTTTCATTTTTTTATTCTCCACTTCTTCCATTTCTAATATAAGCTGTGTAGTTTTTTTATATGGTATTTGGACTCGCGCCCTGTCTGTCAATTTTCTCCACACTTGCTGGGAAAGCTCTAGGAAAGCACAACAAAAATTCCAGAGAAAATCTCGGATGCTTCAGTTTGACAAGAAATTTGGTGAGCAATACACAGATTATATCAGAAATAAATTATCATTATAAAGATAAAATCTTATTGAGTGAGAGAATATAATCTATTTAGTCGATGCAGGGTATATATGGCTCAAAAACCTAACAGTTCTACTATTGGTTGGTTCTACTTAGAAGTGGCAGAGGAGCCAAGGCTCGATTTTTTGTGAGCGGAGCCAGGCTCAAAGAGGCTCGAATTGAACCAAGCCGGCTCGGCTCGTGAAGATAAAACCTGGGCTTTGTGTGGCTCGAAGGCTTGGCCAGCTCAAGCCGAGCTTGAGCTCGAGTTCGAGCCAAATAGGCTCGAACTTATTCAATGAGCTCTTTAAAGAGCCATTGCCATTGGGGTGCACTCCCAAGTTGAGAGTCTACCTGGGCTCTCATGAGCTGAAAAGAGAGGCCGACGGCTCTTATTGGGAGAGCTTGAGCTCAAGTTTGCCAAACTGAGGTTTTGGGTTTCGGCTCGGTTTTAAATACGAGCCGAGCTAGACTCTTGCTTGATTTCAAGCTCGGGCCTAGCTCGACTCACTTAATAGATGAGGCAAGCTGAGTAAACTTGACTCGTCTGCCTTACCTACTTTTACCATTGGCTCTACTAAATTTAAAATTATAAATATAATGTTTTATTAGATATTGAAAATATTTTTGTGATCAAATATTTAATTAAGTATTGGTCAAAATGTCTTAGTTTTCAACAACACACGGAATTTTGGGAAAATACTGAATTCAAATTTAAATGTTAAGGAAGCTTAAACAATGCGGATTTGAAGAGAGTGCCTCGTAAGCGAGGTTGGAGCAGCTAGTACAATAGTACACTTAAACCTTGCTGTTTTGCAGGTTCGGGAGACTGAGTTTTCGGCAAATTTCTGCCTATCCCTGGCCATACCAAACCAGGCCAAGACCACCGTTGCAAAGCCTTTATATCTCTCTTGAAGTCCAACGTCTTGACTAGACGCAGTTGAAGCCGGACATCGCCGGAAAATTGCCGTGAAGTGTTTTGCCGGAGAAGAAACGAACCAAGAGTCGCTGCACGAGGACGAGTTCAAAGCCGCCGTCTAGACAATTCCGGTGATCCTCAGCTATTACGTCACATTCAAAAGAATACCCTCACTACCCTCTACAATCCCAGACCAAAATCTATAAGAGTCCTCATTGCTAATCGCCAGACAACGCCGCACAAGTCATAGTGATATCATTATCGCTAGGGAACCTTCCGGCGAAACCACAGCCAATCACCATTGTTTCCTGTTGAGTTTCCCTCACCTGTTCACATACAAAAACTTAATTGTCAATTTTTGGCTTTTCGTTTATCACACTAATGGTTGGTATTTTATATACCTATATGTAATTTTGTCCTTTTCTATAGAAGTTTAATGAGGTAATTTTTAGAATGTTCTTCATATTCTTCTATATAAAGAAGAATTCTGTTGATGTTAAGCAAAACATCTTCTTGAGAGTTTTTGGACACATTTGACTCACAAAGGGAGAGTTTGGAGAAGTTATTCATCATCTCAAGTTGAAGTCGGGGTCGTAATTCAGGGTGTGAGGTAATCCAATTTTATTTTAAGGTGCATGTTAATTTCTCAATTTCTCATATATTGTATTCTCAAGAATTATATATTTAGGATCTTATTATTGGTCTAATTTGTATTAGGAGTGTTTTGTCAAATTTTTATTCTATACTTGTTTGTGAGAGATTTTCTTAATCGAAGTTGATTGAGTAGGTTGGTTTTCTTTTTTCTAATTTGGAGGAAAGTTTCCATCCATTTGTATCTTAGTGTCTTCTATTCATCTGATATTTGTTTTCATTTCATATTGAGGGGAAATATTTTCTAGGTTGTTTCTACCAGAGCGTCTATTTCTCAACAAGCAGTATCAGAGCTTGGTTAGCTTTGGTTCTTCTTTTTGTTTGTCTTGGTTTGGGTAGTAACCTTTTGTGTCAAGATGGATGATGAGAAATATGTTAAGATGGTCGCGTTAAGGGTAAGTCTAATTAGCATTACTGGAAGGGTTGTATGATTGATTATTTATTCACTTAGGATTTATATGATCCAATTCTTGGTCCTCCTGAGTCGTCGAGTTCCAGTCCACCGTTGAGTACTACTCTGGTTGTGACTGATGAAGGGAAGGCTCCTTTGATTCCTCCTCCTCTGCCTACTGCTAAGGCTGAGTCGAGTGTCATGGCTGAATGGATTAAGATGGATAGAAAATGCATGGCTTTGATCAGACAATGGTTAGAAGAGAACGTATATAACCATGTGACGGGAACAAAGACAACCAAGGAGCTTTGGGATAAGCACTTGTATATGTATGAGAGAGACACTCTTGGAAATTGAAATTTGCTAATAAGAAGGTTGATGAATCTTCGGTATAAGGATGGGACAGAAGTCAGTGACTACATCAATGCGATGCAAGGTATATTAACTCAATTATCTAGTTTGAATATGCCTACTGATGATGCTTGGCAAGCTTGTCTATTATTGAATACTTTACTGGAGTCTTGGGAACCTTTAGTTATTTCTTTAAATAATTCTAACAAGCAGCTGACTTTTGATATGGTTTCAAGTTGTCTTTTGAGTGAAAAAGTGAGAAGGAAAACACAACAGATAACCTTTTCTAATTCATCTCAATCTTTAGTTTCTGAATTTAATTCTTAGGGAAGATAAAAAAGTAGGAATCCAAGTAGAAGAGATAAGAGTAGAGGAAGGTATAAATCCAGAAACAAGACTTGCAAGTGCTTTTATTGTGATAAAGCCAACATAAGAAATAGAGCTGTTACAAATACAAGACGTATGAGCTTGTGAATCTTCCTAAGGGGAGAAAGGTCTTGAAGAACAAATGGGTTTATTGGCTTAAGCATGAAGAAGGTAACTCACAACCAAGGTACAAGGCAAGACTTGTGGTGAAAGGTTTCCGGCAGAAGAAAGGTATTGACTTTGACGAAATTTTCTCACCAATTGTAAAAATATTTTCAATTTGTTGTGTGTTAGGTTTAGCTGCAAGTATGGATTTGGGGGTTGAACAGTTAGATGTGAAAACTGCATTTCTCCATTGTGATCTTGATGAATTAATATATATGGAACAACCTGAGGGTTTTGTAAATAAGAAAAAGAAACAAATAGTGTGTAGATTGAAGAAGAGCATGTATGGCTTCAAGCAAGCTCCTAGATAGTGATACAAGAAGTTTGATTTTTTTATGGATAGTCAAGGTTACAACAAAATTATTTCAGACTATTGTGTATTTATCAAGAAATTTGGGAAGAATGACCTTATTATTTTGCTTCTCTATGTTGGATAGGATAAATCAAGAATTGTAGATTTGAAGGAAAGTGTAGGCAAATCCATTGTTATGACGGATTTGGGTCTAGCTAGGCAAATTCTTGGCATGTCCATTTGGCGGGATAGAAAAGCTAAGAAGATTTGGTTATCCCAATAGAAATACATTGAGAAGATTTTTGAGCGGTTCAACATGAAGGAAGCCAAGCCGATTACTGTTCCACTAGGAGCTCAATTCAAATTGAAGAAGGGTGAGTTAAGTGAAGCAGAAGTATATGAAATGAAGAATGTCCCTTATGCATCTGTTGTAGGGAACTTTATGTATGTTATGGTTTGTACTAGACCAGACATAGCATATGCTTTTGGGGCAGTAAGTAGATATTTGTCTAATCTTAGTAGAGAACATTGACAAGCAGTTAAGTGGATATTGAGATACTTGAGAGGTACTTCCAAACTAGGTTTATGCTTTGGGGGAGGTAAACCTATATTATCATGTTATATTGATGCAGATATGGTTGGTGATCTTGACTCTAGGAGGTCTACTACTGGGGTTGTTGTTACCTTTGCGGGTGTTGCCGTTTCTTGGCAGTCCAAATTGCAAAAGTGTGTTGCTCTATCCACAACTGAAGTTGAATTCATTGGAGTTACAGAAGCTTGCAAAGAGTTTCTATGGTTGAAAAGATTTTTTAATGAAATTGGGATAAGTCAAGATAAGTATGACGTACTTTGTGATAGTCAAAGTGTTTGACATTTGAGTAAGAACTCTAGTTTTCATTCAAAGAGTAAACACATAGATGTTTGATGTCATTGGGTAAGAGATGTGTTGGAGAGTAAAGTTGTTAGAGTTGAACAAGGTTCACATTGATAAGAACATCTCAAATATGTTAACCAAGATTGTGACAAAGGACAAATATTTATTTTGTTGAAGTAGAGCTGATATGAAGAATTTTGCGACCACTTATGTCTAGTTAGCTCATGGATTCGTGAAGGGGAGGATTTGTTGAGTTTGCCTCACCCATTCGCATTGAAAAACTCAATTGTCAGTTTTGGCTTTTCTTTTATCACATTAATGGTTGGTGTTTCGTATACCTATGTGTGATTTCATCCTTTTCTATAGAAGTTTAATGAGGTGACTTTTAGAATTCTCCTATATTCTTCTATATAAATGAGAATTTTGTTGATGTTAAATAGAACATCCTTTTGATAGTTTTTGAGCATATTTGGCTCATAAAGGGAGAGTTTGGAGAAGTTATTCATCATCTTAAGTTGAAGTCAAGGTCTTAGTTCAGGGTGTGAGGTTGATCCAATTTTCTTTTAAAGTGTATGTTAATTTCTCATATATTGTATTTCTCAAGAATTGTATATTTTAGATCTTGTTATTGGTCTGATTTGTATTAGGAGAGTTTTGTCAAATTTTTATTCGATACTTGATTGCAAGAGATTTTCTTAATCGAAGTTGATCGAGTAGGTTAGTTTTCTTTTTCCTAATTTGGAGCAAAGTTTCCATACATTTTTATCTTTGTGTCTCATATTCATCTTATATTTGTTTTTATTTCATCTTTAAAGGAAAATATTTTCTAGGTTATTTCTGCTAGAGCGTCTATTTCCTAATATTTTCGACCAATAGACCACCAAGGTTCAAATCAAATCGCTGTTACCAACATAACTGGGTGGTCTCCAGACCTTGTCATCATTGCAGTCGCCATTGCCAAAGCCAAAAAGCCGCTGGCATTGCACCCATTGTAAACGGGTCCGTATGCATGATCGCGTCCGCCTCTGCAATTGTGTTCGCTGCTTGACCAAGCCATGCCACGCCCGCTTGCCCAAGTGTGTGCCTGCCTGCTGATGCACCGCACGCCACTTTCCACCCGGCGCACCCAGATCTGCTGAACTAGCCTCGTACGTGACCTGGTTTAGCCGCATAACCTATTCCTGGTTCAGGTATTTTCTTGCTGAAGCAACCCACAGCCACTCCTGTTCAACACCTATCCTATCCAGGATTTGATTTAACAGCCTTCCATAATCAGTTTCTTTCAGGCAAAAATTGGTATCCAACCATTTTTTGACCCCTATACGCCTTCATCAATAACCTGAAGGCTTAGAGTTAACTATCGAGATTTCGGGCTATCCAGACACATTTCGCAAAAGGTTTCACACAATTGTGTTACTTGGGGCAACAAGAACAAGTTGGTAAGAATAAAAATACTTAGTTGAGAATGATAAAAAATATCTAATGAATTATGAGTTCAATAGATCATGTTTAGTAGAAAAATAGATATTCCTTGCTAATTATTAAACAATTACTTATTAACAAACCTCGTGTGGGACCAATAGATGGAATACTAGTTCCAAGCAATGCTTTCCTTGGTATTAAAGAACTATTGTAACACATTATTTTTCAGTCCAAGGGCAGATTGAAGTGCGATGTTATAATTTGGAAAATTATTTGTTGAACTAGTCTCGTACAAACTTTACGGAAACGGATCTCAACCCTCGAAGAGGTTTAAGATGGGCAACCTTATAGGGTTTCATCACATATGCAAGTTGATTCATACTAGTATAAAGAGACTATTAAACTTAAGGATTCTATATGATCACCCCTAGCCACAATAGAAGTAAAATATTGATTCTGACATTAACCCCTTCTTACTACTTATAAGTGATTTGTTACATTTCTTTATTTCTTACTAGTGGATGAATGCAAAGAATTTGAACAAGGGTCGTGGTTACCTGTTCCACATATTTGACATGTACAAGAAAATAAAATAATTAAACACAACATTATGCTAATGCCAGGGCATCAAACCCTAACACTTGGACTTCACATGGGTCTTCAAGCAGTGCGAACTATATGCTCCTCCTACCCATGTTTATTTATCACACACTCGCATAGCTACAACAAATATGTTTCACGCACTTGGTAAGCTCTTCATCGTATTCCAGGATTTTGAGGCTTATACCTTCCAAACGATAGTTAGAGTGCCCCAAAGTGTATTTGCACCAAAATAATAATATAATGATATATAAAAACACACGTGTACAAAAACAAGCAATTAACTTATCCCAAATCATACAAGTTTATACAACTTTTGGCTTAGTCCCATAACACATTACATCTTAATTTCATATTACATCAATTTGGTAATTAACACAAATACAAGACAAAATACGCCTGTCACCATGAGCCGTTTGATTTATCCACCTACGCCAGTCAAAAAGACAAAATACATACATATATTAGAGAAAAACATCAGCAATCAAGGAATTAATTACTGGTCCTGTAGAGACTAAGTATATAGCATTAATGACAAATAGGGATCTAAACACCCACGAAAAACTTGTCGAAACTTCTAGAATCATACAAGGTGGCAAGCGAAAGCCGTTGCGGCCACATATTACACCATAATTGCCTACAAAGAGGCATCTTACAAACATATAAACATACATATATTGCTTATGCCCTCATATCTTCTATATATCACCCGCTACAGTACCCATATGGCTCGAAACCAATGTGCCACAATTTCTAGAAATGCGCTACATTCGTAGTACTCTACATGCATTGCACCACTTAAGGGTAGAAGGGGTACTAGTGCAATTTGCATATCTCCATACCACTCACTCTCTTATTCATGAAATTCATAAAAATGCGCATACTTATATAATAGGCTTAGGGAAAAGGCTTATATCATACATTTTTAGAGCTTCAGTTCGAAAACCAACAAGGGATCTCATTCTTGTAGTTTTATTAAACATACGATAAAATGCGACTAAATGGCCCGGTATCAGAGGGATCCAATAAAAGTGCTGCAGGCATTGTCCTATTGTTTAAAACATTATTAAACATGTCACTAAAGAGCCAAACATAAGGGTGAAGCAAGAGAGTCATATGGACCTAGATGAGTAGAGCTCCGTATTCTAGTCGGTGAGCTCACTCGTAATACCTAGCATGGAGATGGAATCGAATAAGAATTGGGTCACATCAGCATGCAAAACGAGGCAAAGCCTCCACACAAGCTCAACACTTAACATCACTTAATTTTTCTTAACTAAGTCCTAAGTAAATTATTAAACCTTATTAGGTAACTTAATTAAGGTTTTGATTTTATGTTCACTTAGTGAGTTTTAATCAATTCTATAGTTTTTAATCGAATGGGCTTACCATACTATTTTTCGGATGGGCCTAACAATGTCCAAATGGGCTGAAATTTGGATGGGTTGTCTCTTACACTCTAAGGTTCATAGCTAAATTCCACCATGACTGGCCCATGGGCCAATCAAGGGGAACAATGCCCATTAAGCTCGGCCCTAAGGTATGGAACAGTGTTCCTGTGCTACGTACCAATTTTGTAACTATTGGGTCATGAGCCAGAGAACTCAAAATTGGGTTGGGTCAGTGGGCATAGTTAGCCAACACACATAGCTTGATCCCAATAAGAGATAGGCAAAATTTACTTTTGTTGGGTCAATGGGTGGGCTATTTATGGAGCTATCTAGACCCTAACATTTATAAAATTTACAAATAAAATTGGAAACCTACCCATATGGCCCCAAAATTGGTCACAGTGCTACTGAGACATAGGGTAAGGTGTGGACCAAGTTTTAATGAAGTCCAACACCGTTAACATATTCTAAGGTAATTTACAGCTGGAGTGAAAAATCACGGTCCAAGTCGCCACCTTTCCTCAGTTTTTTACCCCCATACATGCAAATTTTAGTGCATGACAGGTAAAACACCAAGCACAAAAGTTGTAGATCTATATGTTGTGAGTTTAAAAAAATAAGAGTCCTGCAAATAGAACATCAGAATGGCAAGATATTATTTTTATACTGAAATGATTCATATCAGTGACCTACATGCATTTTAAAAATCATATCTATTTATTCACATGTCCAAATAAGATGAATGTATACTTAAACTTCTCCTAACATTCATATATACATGATAAAAATGTTCTAAAAATAAATTCATGGAATCCTACAAGCAATCACATCAAACAACGAGAAACAAGTGGCAACCCAAACCTGATGCTAACGAGTGAAGACGAAGGGTAGGTTCTTTGAGGTATCCAGCCTCAAAGTCTACCACTCAAGGATGCTAGGAACGTGGAGGGGTTGCTTGGAGCTCCAAGGAGGAGGAAGGAGGCCAAAGAGAGTAGAAGAAAGAGGTTGGAGGTGAAAAGGGAAGGAGAAATGGTGAAAAGGTGAGGAAAAGGGTAGATTTTATAGGAGGGTGGTTGGTTTGATGATGTCGTAGTTATGGGTACCATACTTAAAGAGGAATAGGTTGGCTTGATAATGTCATAAAGGTATGGATGTCATACCTATAGAAGTATAGGTGTCATACCTATAGAAGTATGAGTGTCATACTTATAGGGTTATGAGTGTCATACCTATAGATGTATGAGTTAGGTTAGCAAAAGAAGTATGAATTGGGTTAACTAAAAGAGATATTGATTGGGTTATCTCCAAACCCAAAAACTTAAGGTTTAACCCTAAAGTGATCGGGTCTACATCGAGAGTTGCACTGCAGGTCCCAAAAGGGGTTAGGACGATTTGAAAGGTTATTAAACACATAAAAGAAACAAGGGACACAATCCTAACATTTAATTATATACGATTAAATTGGACCAAATATAAACAAAAAAAAGAGGGTGTACCACATCCAAACAGGTGTATCGAGCGCTGAAAGAGGCTAAGGTCAGACAACTCATACATACCTAGATACTATACATAAATAGACGACAAAATAACCGATTAAACAACTCGATCCGGGTCACGACCAAACCGAAATTAAAACCATCGGACAAAAAACCTTGGTTTTACAACTATCATGCGATACTATGGAATACCCACCTTGACAAGATATTATCTAGATGTTAAAATGCCTATGGCAAGGGCTATAACTCCATTAGGTAAAGCACCCGTTTACATGTGCACCAATACTTTTTCAGGAAAGTTCATCATACAATAAACCAACTTGAACGGAGACTTGCTTAAAGCCTTTGGAAAACATGCCATACTTGAAGTCAACACACGACAAAAACCACTTTGATTGTAAATTATAAATATCATAAAATAATAGACTATGAGTACCGACTCACCGAGAATTGACTCATGGATTTGCATTGAACCACACAAAAAGTGTTCTTTGTCTCATTTTTATGCTTTGTTGATCGTTAACTTTCAATGTCAATGGCAAGGGTGCCTTGGGTCAATTCTATCTCTACTCACCCTTGCACACAAAGGTCGTAGCCTTCCATGGAGCGAAGGCACACAAAATTGGTGCACAAAATGTAGTCTATAAAATTGGAAAAAATAATAAAATCAAAGATTTGATAGAAATCTACGTTAAGATTTGGCAGATTTGAAAATAAAGTAAAAAATTCTATAAAACTAAACTTTTCAGTTTTCTTCAATCCTATAATTACATCCATGATAATAATATATATTTATAAGAAACCCATTGGGCCAACGTCTTATAGCTTATTTAAATGCCCTAACAAGCTTATTTATCCATACCACAATGGGCTTATTTTCCAATACCCTAACGGCTTATTATCCTTAATCCATTGCAAAATTATTTTTCATCTATTCCATATGTAAGCCTCAAACGCTCTGCTAGGTAGTCTCCACTGCGTATGGGAGGGAACCTGCCAATAAATTGGGTGAACAAACGTTAAAATAACATTCACAAACAAAGAATTAGCACTTCTTAATTCCATCTTGATCACCATCTCTACCCCAGAAATTTTTTTAGGGTACTGTACTACCTCTACAATTATTGAGTCAACATCCTACAGCTGAATGATCGTAGGCAACAGACAATGCACCATTTGCAAACGCTAAACCCTAAAGGCTAAGTACTCGTATATTTGCCAAATTTCACTTATAGGTCACAGTAAAAATGAAACAGATTACACACACCATCTCAGCAAGGATTTTTTATTTTTGGTCATCTGAAATCTCACATATAGTTCAAAGAATGGTAACTTCAATATCATCTCAGTACTGTCTTTTAAACATTATGAGGGAAAGGGGAGGGTAGAGAGATAGAGAGAACAACACCTGGCTGGATATGCCTTGCTACAACAACTTTCTAGGCATTCGACAACACAATCAGGATTTGGATCGAAAAAAGGCAATCTACATAAAGACAGAAAGGATGAAAACTGTCAACGACATTAGTGTGCAAAAAATTGTTCAAAACTTTACTACTGATGTATGCTATTAATTCAGTATGTGATGTATACTGTTTCATTCAACGCCATACTTGCTTACTATGGAGCATGGAAAGAAGGTTAAAAAAGAGTTTAGCATGAAAATTGTTTCAAAAAATACAAAAGAAAATATAAGAGCTTACTGAATAGCGTTCTCGCCCAAATGTCATGACCCTATGCAGCGTTGACCTGCAGCATTAGAGGCAGTCGCAATCAATAAATGTCAATTTTTTCAGTATAGATGATCTTATTTGAGAAGCTTTATTGCAAAGGTATGGCTGATTCTTACTAAGAGTAATGATCATCAAGAGATATCAATAAAGATCCCATTACCTGAATAAGCAATTGGTCCACCTTTCCAACATGTCACCAATGTTAACAATGAAGGCCCTGCCAGTGAAAAATAAAAACTGTGTTAAAAGGAAAACTGCAGCTTGATATGAATGTAATAGGCTCAGTAGGAAAAGAATAGAAAGGGAAGCTGTACACCAACCTAAACATCTCAAGAGACCTAAAAATGTACCCTTTTCCAGACAAACTAAAATTTGTTAGCAGTTGAACTCACCCGTTTATATGAGGCACATTTTCCCAGTGTTGGGGAGTTTTATCTTTTTCCCTGCAAATCTAGAAATCACAAGTAAAAACAATCTTGAGAGTTTAAGGTGTATAACCTAAGGGACTAGTCAGGAAATCATTTGACCACATGCCTGAAGCCCTGGGACACCCTCACTAGCTAATAGAGTGACCATGCCATAGTCTGAATGAGCAGATGCATCACAATCTTTAGCCTCTAAAACATCAAGTTCACCTGAGCGAGAAGGTTTAACCATAAAAAATAGATCACACGTATTGAAAAGCTTATTCTGGAGGGAAAAAAGAACAGAAAAACAAAAAAGACTAACTGTGCTGCCATTCTAATCAACATCACTTAATGGGATATTATAACGAAACCAAATTTCCTCTCGTGAGGAGATAGCTACCAAGCCTCTCCTTTGCATACATATTTTTGGCTCACTATTACTAAATAAAGCATTTTTGCTCGTTCTCTCTCCAAATTCACATATCTATCTCACTGGTGGTTAAATAACAACACGGAGAAAAACCCAACTAAAGAGATTTTGGTTTATTATGATTCATGATAGAGCTCATTATGTTTGCCACACACCTGGATAATGCAGAAGACGAACAACTGCGCTAGGGGGAAAGGCCCCAACATTTTCGAAAAAATCACTGTCCAAATTTAGAGCCAATGCAATCAATGACAGGAGCGCTTTCCCCACAGTCCTGAAACAGAAAAAGATTGCCGAAAATGCTTACTTCATATGGCTTTCGAATTTTTAGTAGTGAAAGAACTTTAGAAATGCAAACTTCCAGTTTGACACCTTTCAAACACAATAATTTAATAAAGCAAAAAAATTTTTATAACCCAGACAAAGATTCCATGCATTTGTCAAATTGAAACTGGAAATGTTAATAAACAAAACAAGCAAAAAAACAAGCATATCACAATCTCCTGGCAGTGGGAATAAGAAGAGACACATAGATTTAAGTTCGTTTGGTGGTGATAGAAGGGGTATGAAAGAACTCTCAACGTCCCAGAAAAGTAAGCTTTGAGATGTGAGAGGATTAGATGACAAGAAAAACCCACTAAATACATTTTTCAAAGATATTGGGAAAGTAACTTATGAAGATGGTTAGCTTTCTCAGCTACCACACTACAAGAACGAAACTGGCTGGATGCAATTTCATTTGCAACCAAAAAATCTCCCACCTACAAATTAGATTCTGCTGCTGACATGATCAAGAAGTGCACCTTCTCTAATGGTTGATCCACTTCAACAAAAGAAATTAAATGTTTAGAATTACTCACAGCACTTTCCCATAATATAGCTCCATAGTTGATCTCCACTCTGGTAAAGTTTCTACCGTGTGCCAGCCACCAGAATCATTAATTTCTTTAGTCTAAAACATTGAGCTAATTTTGCAATAGGATGCAAAATGAAAGACAGAATACCTTCTGCTGGCCACTGATTTGAGAAAAGTTCCATGAGTGGCTTCTCCATAGGCCCAATATAGAAGCTCTCTTTGGATCCCCTGCATCGCCAAAAACTGGCATTATATCCATATACAATTTGTTCACCACAAGATCGAAGCCAAACCAGAGTCTCAGACTACGTTTCTCATAGCACACCCGTCAATAGAGCTACCAATTTAAATCCAAAAGGCTTGAATCTGCTATGAACCAATGTAAGCACATTATAAGGGTCTTAGGTTAGGAAATTTACCAGTTGTAAAGCCGTTTGGTCCTTTAGGGTTTTAAGTCTAAAACAGTTTAGTATGAATAAGCATCATTGAAGTAATAATTTGGTACAAAGAAATGAGCATGATTTAGCTTTGAACTATTTACTAGACCATTCATTCTTTCAACAAGGTGTCCTTTTCTACCAAGCAATCAATACAAAATTAATTTTGAATTATTTTGTAGATTTTCGTAATTTATCCATTGTTCAACAAGGAGTAAAGTATAAATAAGCATCATATATGTAATTTGGTGCCAAGCAATGAATACGAAACAGATATGTATTCCTAGTTTCTCCATTGTTCAACAGGCTACTCCTCCAATTACTCGTATTCATCAATAGATTTTTCACTATATCACTATGTGCAGGACTAAACAACACCATAAAAGCAATGTCCAAAGCGATGTGAAAACCTTTAGATTTTAGGGAAGAAGTATCCAGCTTCTCAGCATACATAGGCGAATAGCCTCTATTCCCGCAGTTCATCCCAAGTTTCATCTTTTCCACGGACGAAAGCGAGAAGAACCTCTTGCTCTGCTCGAAAACATGCTTGAACACATCTTCTCCAATACCATGGTTAACAAGATAGAAAAACCCATGATCCAAACACGCCTACAACCCACAAAGAAAGAAATAAATAAAAAAGAAGCTCATTCCAATACATAAACAAGCGTATATTGCAGTGAAATGCATCAGACATGGACCAAACAAGCGAAAGAATGGAACTTTACGAAGGAAGGAAGGTACCTGGCGGATGAGCTTGGCAGTGGAGTAGCGGTCGGGGGAGGAGAAGTCGACAATTGGGAGGTGGAGAGTCGGGGTGGTCATTGCCGGTCACCAGCGAGAGATTACTTCCCAGTGGACTCAATACGCCTAAGTTATTACTATTTATTCTTTTTTAAAAGATTTTTAAAAAAAAGAAAAATTAATTAAATTAAATTATTTGATTATCGAAAACTCTTTAGTCAAAATAATATTCCCAACCAGAGTAGAAAAGAATGTCATTGTCATTGTGATTGTGATTTAATATATAAGATGATGTCTTCGAAGAAAATAAGTATGAGCTTTCATTCCACAGGCTCAACATCAAATTGACTAAGCTGAGTTGTCTAAATAACCAACATCAAATTGATTAAGTTAAGAGATTAAATTAATTATGATTGTTTTTAAATGGCCTACCAATGTATTCTCTAAGAAGTAAAAAAAATTCCTTATTTTTTCTCTATAGATAATGATTGTTAGATAATGCATGAATGCGCAACACAAGGTAATTATAATTATTTTGTACTTTCAATTGGATATGATTCTATAAAATTTATATATCAATTATTAACTTACGTATATTTGGTTGTTGGCAAAGTATACGAAAGAAATATAAAATTTGGAAGATAAGAGTTCCTGTGTTTAGATGTCTATCTTAAAATTTAGTTAAAAGAAAATTTAATTTTAGTTAAAATAAATTTATATGAAAGTTTAAAAAATAATTGTTTATTGAAAAATAGAAAAAATTGAGAGAAATTTTAGGAGACACGTACATATAGAAAAAAATATTTCTTTTTATCTTATTTTCATACCATCCAAAAATGTTTGTCATTTTATTTTATTTTATTTCCATTTCTTATGAATTTTTTTATTTACAATATTTTTAAGTAAACCAAACAAACATTACTTTTTACATAAAATACAACTACAATTGGTAATATTGACTAATTTAAAATTTTCATATCCTTTATACTCCTTTCTTGACAACCCAATAAAGCTTCAATTGGAATAATTTTCGTTTAGTTAGCGGTTCATTATCAAATCAGTTAATTAAATTAAATTATTTGAATTGTCTAACCCTCTTTAGTCAAAATAAAATTCGTAATAAGAGTAGAAAAGAGTGTCATAAGAATTGGATAGAAACCATATCAAATAAATAAGGATGGACATTTATTCGGTGGCTTAGCATAAAATTGACTAAGTCGAATTGACTAGATAATCGGATTATGATTTGGTCAACAAAATCGGTAATCTCATTTCTTGTCAAATTTAAACAAGTTTTGAAGCCAAAGTAAATTAAATTGATTTTTTTTTCTAGTTAAGATGTGGTCGGAGTAGTAGGGGTGTAAACGAGCCGAACCAAATTGCGCATGGATGTTTTTGAATTCGACGTGATTTTTGGTAAGTATGTTTGAGCTTGTTTGAGTGCTTGACAAGTTTTGATGTATTATGGGTCGAGCCGAGCTTGTCTAAAATTCATGGTGTTTGGGCTTAGCTTGTGCTCAGCTCACTATGTTTTCGAGTCAAGCAAATGTTTGTGCTTGGCTCGTGCTCGACTTATATAAGATCAAAATTTTCTTTCCAATACTAAATAAGTTTAATATGACCTCAATAGTATTGACGAGCCGAGTCGAGCCGAATATTTTTCGAGTTTGAATACATCAAACTCGAGTTTCGAGCCAAGCCAAACCGAACACTCCTTAGCTCAAGCTCTATTCATTGTTCAACGAGTTATCCATTTTGAGCCAAGTATTTTTTTAGCACAAAATTAACGAGCACAAGTTCAAGCTGAATCGAGCCGAATATAAAATGCTTGCGAGCAGGTTTGGCATGTTTACATCCCTACGGAGTAGGTTCACACTTGTTCAACCATTTTTTATTAATATTTATTTATCAACCTTTATATTAAAGAGTTGAGTATTTTTTTTGTTTTCCTTTAAAGTTAGTATGAATACCTTGGTATCAGAGCCTTAGTTCTGAAAGATTATTTAAGTAGGTGATAGTGTCCAAATCCTAGTAAGTCCTGAATAGCCGAGGTTAGGCGCATAGGCAATTTTGGATTGGTTGGCTTCACCTAGGAAATTCTTGCTTAGGTACTCTTTTAGTTATTATGGCCTTTTTAACAAGTTTAGTCAAAAAATCTCAGAGTTTGTCTGATCGAAAGAATTCTGAACAACTAGTGTATAATAATCTAGAACAAATTTTAAATAAATGGAATATTCCTAAAGTAAATCCAACAAAAATATATAATAAAGGCTTTATCAAATTTAAACAAGCTTATGTGATAAAAATGTTTGAACAGAGTGTAAGTATAGAAAATTACACTAAAACAATAAATTTGTTAAAAAATAAATTAATAGAAGAATTAAAACAAGACTATAAATATATTCATCTTGGTTTAATACAAGTAGCTATAAAACCGTTAACAAGAGATGGATTAAATACTTCTCTTTTACTATGTTTAAGAGATAAAAGACATAACAAGTTTAATGACTCGTTGTTAGAAGTTATTGAACCCACCCTTTGTACTGACCCAGTTTATTTTAACTGTTATCCAAACTATTCAATAAGCTTACATGACCCAAATATAAATGAAGCTTTAGCATTAAACATACAAACTCAAGGTTATGACATGCTACCAGGATTAATGAATCTGTGTGTCATATATCGAATATGTTTAAAAGTATGACAGGAATAAATCCAAATTCGAAAATAGAATCTTATAAGGGAAAAATTACTTTATTTCAAATAGATTCTACTAAAGCTAATATAACAATACCAAAAACAATAACTTGGGATGAAATTGAGTTACTAGAATCATGAAAATTAGAAAATGTAATTCCTCCTAAAATAATACAAAGAACTACTGAAAAAATTATTGAAAATACAAATGGTGATATTGAAATAATATTTAGTAGACCAAGTACATCTACTCGAAATATTATTTCTATTAGACCTGGTATTTAAAGATCAGATAAATCAGAAGAAGAAAGTAGTGTCAAAGGAATATATATTTCTGAGCAACAAATCCCTCATAGAATATATTCTGATGATCCTACTATTTCTGAGATGAATTTAAAAATAAATACATATCAATATCAACTAATTAGAGAAAAATGTTCTAAAGAATTTATGCTACCCAAACAGAATAATTTTAGAACTTGGTATTTCAACCAATCTACGATAAAAATAAAAAAGAATATTATGATTATCTAAAAGAATTAGGATATGAAATATCTGTTTGTAGAATGGTATACAAATAAAACTAATAAAATAAATGTTTCTAAAGAAACTAGAACATGGGACACTACAGACGGTCAAGTAATTACAAGTAAACATCCTCCAGTAGGAAATATAAAATATGGTAATATAGAAGCAACCTATTATGTAACAATCGATAAAAAAATAAATGAAGATATAGTGGTTGTCATAAAACAAAATAATTATACTCATTTACATCTACAAACCTTGGCAACACAATTAGCTAATTTAGAAGATAAATGGTTACCAAGAGACAAGGGAAAAGAGAAAATTTCTGAAAATAAAAGTATCACTTCTGCCTTAATTAAACCACCTTTAGAATCTACTAAAAAATTTAATACTAAAACTCCTATAAATGAAGAATTTTCAGAAAAATTAACAAAAAGATTAAGTGGATTAAATATTAATGACTCTATTAAAGTAATTAGTGAAACCAAAAATATTGAAGAATTAATAAATCAATTTACAGAAAAAATTGAAATGGCTAGACATACAAGTACAACCACTTCCTACAGGAAGACATTATTATCCAAGACCTACACCTGCTTCAATATTATTCGAAGAAAATTCTATGAATTCAGGATTGTCTTATACAAGTAGATCTATTTATGAATGGAATATAGATGGACAATCAGAATATCAAATATTAACAACTTTACATAATATGCTAATGTATTCTACTATATATAAAACAACAAATAATTCTGATAGATAAATAGTTGAATTCATTGTTGTGGGATTTTTTGGTATACTAAAAGGTTGGTGGGATCATTATCTACAACCTGTACAAAAAGTTGAAATATTATCAGCAACTAAATTAGATGCTAATACAAATCAAATAATTGAAGATGTTGTCTATACGCTTATATTAGCAATATTGCATAATTTTATAGGAGATCCAAGTATATTAAAAGAAAGAACGCAAGAACTAATAATGAGTTTAAAATGTCCAACATTAACTCATTATAGATGGTATCATGATACTTTCTTAACATTATTATTCCAAAGAGATGATTCTAGTTTAGAATTTTGGAAAGAAAGATTCATAGCTGGATTACCTCCTTTATTTGCTGAAAGAGTTAGAAGTAAACTAAGAAGTCAAAATAATGGTACTATACCTGTATGGTACTTTTACATTTGGAAAATTACATAATGAAATTGTAATAGAAGGTTTAAGTTTATGTAACGATTTAAATCTTAAACAACAACTTAAAAAACAAAAACTTTTAGGAAGAAAAGAATTAGGAGAATTTTGTAAACAATTTGGTACCCAAGTTTCTCCAATCATTCCCCCTAAACCCTCAATTCCAAAGAAAAAAACCCTTTTTCAGAAGAAGAAAAAATCCTATAGTTAAAAAAGAAAATAAAGAAAAAGGTAAAAAGATAATAAATAAAAAACCTAAACAAAATAAACCTCAATCTAGTAAAACTAGACCAATAGTATGTTGGGATTGTGGTCAATCTAGACATACTAGGAATCAATGTAAATTAAGAAAGAAAATTAAAGAACTTAATATTCCGGATGATGAAAAAGAAAATTTATATTCTTTATTAGAAGAATTAACTGATAACTCAGAATATGAAGTTTTAGAAATAGATGAATCAGATTATTCTACAAGAGAATCTGATAGTACTTCTTCAGACTGTGAATGTAATGATATCTACGATACGTGTAATGCTTTAAATAATCTAAGTATTAATATGATTAATGCTCAAGAATCTTTACTATTAGATTTAATAGATAATATACAAGATAAAGAGCAAAAGAGAGAATTAATAGAAAAGGTTATAGCATCCACAAGAGAAAATAAATTAAAACCTAAAATGGAAGCTATAGTTTATCCTTCATATACTATGTCTGAAGTCTTTGATAGAATGAAAAAGGAAAAACATGTTACCTTACAAGACTTAAGACAAGAAATTAATACATTAAAATCAAAAGTAGTACAATTGAGAAAAAGAATAGAAATTTTAGAATTAGTAGAAGAAAATAAAATTACATCTGATAATGAAGAAGAAGATTTAAAAATCTTTGAAGATTCAGAATTTCAAATAGGTGAAACCTCTAAAACAAAAGAATCTCAAGATTATTTAAATGTAATAGAACAAACTATTTCTAGAAAATATGATTTAAAAATAAAAATAATTCTTGATAAAAAATTTACATTAGAAACCTTAGCTTTAGTTGACACTAGAGCTGATAGAAATATAATTCGAGAAGGTTTAATTCCTACTAGATTTTATAAAAAGACTAGACAAGCTTTATCTACAGCTAATGATCAAAGATTAAAAATACAATATAAATTACCACATGCAGTAGTATGTATAAATGATACATGTTTATATTTAACCTTTATCCTAGTAAAAGATTCAGGAACAGAAGTAATTTTAGGAAATCCTTTTACTGCTATTATAGAACCTTTTACTATAGATGATACAAGTATTCATACTAAGTTTAAAGGTAAGGAAATTACTTTTAAATTAGAATTTAAGGCACATAAAACATTAATATCTAATTTAAAGGAGAAATCATTCCTTAAAACTAAACATATAAATTATTTAAAAGAAGAAGTTGTCCTCTTAACCTTAGAAAAACAAATAAACTCTCCTCAAATAAAAGAAAAAATAGAAAAAATGAAAAAATTATTTGAAGAAGATTTATGTAGTGAAGAATTACCAAGTGCTTTTTGGAATAGGAAAAAACATGAAGTTGCTCATCCGTATGAAGAAAACTTTCATGAATCACAAATTCCTACAAAGGCAGAGACCAATTCAAATGAGTAAAGAATTGGTTACATATTGTCAACAAGAAATGAAAACTTTATTAAATAATAAATTAATTAGGGAAAGTAAATCTCCTTGGTCGTGTTCTGCTTTCTATGTTTATAATGCTGCTGAAAAAGAAAGAGGTGCTCCAAGGCTAGTAATAAATTATAAACCATTAAATAAAGTTTTAAAATGGATAAGATACCCAATTCCTAATAAAAGGGATTTATTAAAAAGATTATATAATGCTAAACATATTTAGTAAATTTGATCTTAAGTCAGGATTTTGGCAAATACAAATTCAAGAAAAAGATAGATATAAAACAGCCTTTAATGTTCCATTTGGACAATACGAATGAAATGTAATGCCTTTTGGATTGAAGAATGCTCCTTCTAAATTCCAAAAGATAATGAATGATATATTTAATTCACATATAGAATATATTATGGTTTACATAGACGATGTTTTAATCTATTCTGAATCCTTAGATCAATATTTTAAACATTTAAATCAATTTTATAAAATTGCTAAACTTAATGGAATAGTACTATCCAAAAGAAAAATGGTTTTAGTACAAACTAAAATAAGATTTTTAGGACATGATATAGAAAATGGATATATAAATCCTATTCAAAGAGTAATAGAATTTTCATCCAAATTACTAGATAAAAATAAGTTACAAAGATTTTTAGGAAGTCTAAATTATGTATCGGATTTTTATCTAGAACTAGCTAAAGATTGTAAATTACTTTGGCAAAGATTAAAGAAAAATCCACCTTCATGGATAGATAAACATACTGAAGTAATCCAAAACATTAAAAATAGAGTTAAGTATCTCCCATGCCTAGCTTTAGCTCATCCTACAGCTTTAAAGATGGTACAAATTGACAAATCAGAACTTGGTTTTGGGGTATACTTAAACAAAATATAAATAATAAAAATGTTATTATTAGATATCATTCAGAATTATGGAATCCTACTCAAAATAAATATTCTACAATTAAAAAAGAAATGTTAAGTATTATCAATTGTATATTAAAATTTCAAGATGACTTACTTAATCAAAAATTCCAATTACGAATCGATTGTAAAGTTGCATAAGGATATTCTCTACAAAGATGTTAAAATCTTGCTTCTTAACATATTTTTGCATGATGGCAAGCTTTACTAGCAATCTTTGATTTTGATATTGAATTTATTAAAGGTGATACGAATTCCCTCCCTGATTTTCTCACTCGTAAATTTTTACAGGGAGTAGGTTGACAAAGGCAAAGCTAAACTTATTCTTCCTCCTATTTACAAAAATTACCCAAGTTTTGAAAAAGATTTTGATCAAGATGATAACAAGCCAAAAACTTCAAAAAATTCCTATCGTGTCTTGAGTCCCTATATTCAAAAACCACATCCTCCTTTGCATATTTGCTTTCTTGATTCTTCTCCTAAAGATTTGCAACAAGAAGATCCTTCCAAAATTACCATACAAGTATTACCACATCTTTCTCACTTTCTAGTTCAGGAAAACAAAACCAGATACTATTATGAACTGATTCTACTAGATACTTGTTCTGTACAAGTTTCTCATAAATGCAATGGTAACTTGTTGGCTCATCAAACAGTTTATCCTAATCAATTTCGAACATACATCATTTACAGTAAAATAATTATAAAGAATGTTTTAAGTTTTTCAGACTATGGGAATCCTAATGCAATGAGATAATTGTCTAAACCTATGCCTGGACTTCCTATAGAATATAATTATTGGGATTATATTGATGCTTTTGAAAGAGTCCTTTTCTATAAAAATAATTTTGGTCAACACTCTTGGTTTCTTCGTGTTGATCTTCCCAAATTATCTAAATTTCCTGCTTGGTTTGTTCAGTGGTTTGGAGATTTTGGCCTTAAAGTTCAATACCTCCCTCCTTATCTTCAAAAACAATTAAAGATATTTCAAGAATGAATTAATCTAGAATTAGGATCTTCATTTTTTTAGTTCTTGACATATTATCAACTTCGCTGGATATTATCTTGGAATTTCTATTTCCATTATACCAATGTCATGGGCAGTGATATTTCATCTTTAGTCCATAAAATCTATATTAGATGGTGGGCTAGGTTCTCATCCTCCACTTCTGTTTTACCTCCACCATTCACTAAAAAATCTAAAGCAATCTTTTCAGAGTCTGTTTCCATCTCCTCTCAATGTAAAACTCCAAAAATGCATCCTGGTTTTAACTCTGGCTCTCCATCTTATACTCAACCTCCCGCAGTGTACCCACTGGCACTGCCACCTAATGTTTATATATTTTATTTGCAGTTTAAACATAATAATCCTTAATTGGCAGAATCTAATGCTATTCAACTAGCATATGCCATGTCTTTCTGTCAAAATACCCCAAATTCGGAAATACCTGTAACCCCAAAAGTTGAAGTTCCTGGCTCACCAATACCTATGACTCAGCAAGATATTTGTAAAAACCGTGGAAAAAAAAATAGAGGCCGCCGCGGTCCGGAAGGACCGAACGTGTTATATTCTTTACCCAGTTAATTGTTACCCATTTTATTTTTTTACCTGGTTATCCCGTTAAGTGAAATATAGTATTTTTACATACCCTAGCCATCATTTTATTTTATTTTATGAAGGATGTCCTCCACCCTAGCCTTCATTCACATTTTCTTCTCCTCTTCCTCGTCAGAGCGAGCATCCTCCTTGTTTTGGGTATTTTCCCTATCTTCTTTTCTTTTTCTTTCTTCCATTGGCAAGCACGTAGAGTTCATGTTTAGACATCACTGTTAATTTATTTGTTGTTGTTGGTGGATATCATGAACTGTTTAAAAACAATTGATTTTAATGTTGTAAATTGTTATAAAAAAATTACATTAATCTTAATTGATAATCATGAGGATTAAGGTTTTAAATCAATAAGAAAACAAATTAATTTTTACATGACTAAGATCCATGACTGACGAGTTCCCTTGTTCGGCAAGATGGGCAAGCACAGGCAAAGCTTCGCCGGGACTCGGTGGCGACGGTCGTTCCGACGTCGGAAGATGATCCTACTCTCTTCGTCGATCAGTGTATGGTCAATCTCACGTGTGTGGATGCCAGCCTGGGGTGGTAAATGGCCAAAAATAGAGGACAACAGCAAAAACAGTGGCGACGGCGGTGGGTGAAGAAATCCGGCCGTCTTGGGTGGCGATGGGTTCCAATCTAGCCAGGAAAGGTCGATAGGGGGTAGTGGGTGTCGAGGTGACCACCCAATTGTGGCGGCAACGCTCACCAGCAGTGGAATCAATAATGCGAACACATTGCTGGTGTGGTAGTGCAGGCGTCGCGAGGCGAACACCGTAACAGTATGGCAGGGCTAGGTGGCGACGATTGAAGGCGACCGGAGAAGATTGCCAACGGCGGCTGGAGGGTGGCTGCAGTCGGTAATAGAGGATGGCATTGGGGAAGAAGAAGAAGAAAAAATTCCCTTGGGTGGCAAACTTGTAAATAATGCTTGACTCGACAAAGTTTGAGTTAAATAATAATACCAACTCGTAATAAATCTTTAAGAATAATCATTTTAATGGGTTATTAAACTATAGTTGGGTAATAATCACAAACGTCGAACCTAAATAGTATAATGAAAATAAATAAAGTTTGAAACTTTATTGAGTCGAATAATTTAAATTGTACTAATAATATTTATGAATTAAAATAACACAAATTATCCTAAATAATTTAATCGAACAACTTAATTAATTAAATTGCTATAAATAATATTAGTGATTAAAAAATTATAACCGTAAATTAAATCATCAAGATCGGGGTTAAGTAATTATCACCACAAAGGGAAATTAAATACTTGTTTATCAGTTAATAATCACAAGATCGGGGTTAAGTGACAATTGCAAGATTGGGGTTAAGTTAATGAACTGGAAGATACTGACTAATCTTAGAATGAATTGGGAGACGATTTCTAATCTCATCAAGAATGAACTGGGAGACAATTTCTAATTTCAGAATGAACTGGGAGATAATGACTAATCTTAGAATGACCTGGGAGACCACCTAAATCTCAGAATGAACTGGGAGAAAATTTCTAATCTCAGAACGATCTAAGAGACAATTACTAATCTCAGAATGACCTGAGAGACTTTTACAAATCTCAAAATGACCTGAGAGACAATTACTAATCTCAGAATGACCTGAGAGACTTTTACAAATCTCAGAATGACCTAAGAGACAATTACTAATCTCACAATGACCTGAGAGATAATTACTAAAAGACTTGTGAAACGATAATAGAGACGGGTGAAATGATAATAGGGATTTTATTGACTTGTTTCATTTAATTATGCGGCTTAGTGGTTTTATCACTAACGCGGAACTGCCTCCGCAGGTGAGCAGCTTTGGACTGAAGAATAGAAGTGTGGTTGTTGGTTCTTTTACCAACCTAGGTATGGTGAATCGATAATAAAGTTGAACTTCCTTATTATTCTCTTGTGTAATAAATATGGCTATGGGAAACGGTCCGAGACTGTGGGACGATTATTTTATATATTGTCATATGCATCAGAACTTATTTTTACGATCTATGAATTTTAGACTTAATTGCAGTATTAAAATTCATGTTCTAGAATTATTATGTTCTTGCATGTTACGTTTACATTATTACATATTTTAGGTAACACCCGGTCCAGTTCGGGCAGGTCGTTACAATATTGATGAAGTGGTTACAGCTCTAAATACTCCACCTTCTCCTATATTGGCTGGATATGGACAACCTCAAGAATTATTTTGTTATAGATGTGGTCATTATGGACATATTGCTGAAACCTGCACAAAGGGAAATGATTATCCTTCAATTAAGAAGATTTGTTTTTATTGTGGAGATTCAAATCATTCCGTAAAATATTGCTATGCAAAAGAAAATGATTCTCCAACACCCAGTGCAACTCCTAGACGTGAAGCTACTTCAGCAAAGTCAGAAACATCTCCTGCTACAGTAGCAACGGAATCAACATATACTCATTTATCTACTCCAAAAGGGGAATGACATGACATCATCATGCAATCTGCCACGTTATCATGAAATCTACCATGACATCATGAAATCTGCCACGTCGACACCTTATCGCCCAAGTCATCTTATCTTTAAGATCTTATAAATACGGGAAGATAGAATCAGAACGGGACAGAGCCTTCACCTTCGAGCTTCTCTTCTCTTCACGTCTTTTCATCTTGTCTTCTACTTCTTGCTTTCTGTATCCTTCTTGTGTAAATTAAATAGTGTAATTGTGTGTGAAGACAAGAGTGTTATTGTGCGATTGTGTATGGTGTGAAGCTTGTAAATCAAAGTTTGAAGAAATAAAGTATGTTCAATTTCTTTTAAGATAGTTCATTATGAACTATATATTTGAACTTTGTTCTTCATGAACTATATGGAAGCTGTTCTTTAAGAACCATATTCTTTGTTCGTTAAGAACTATAATTGTTCTTCAAACTATAATTGTTCTTCAAGAACTATATTAGTTCCTCTGGAACCATATTGTTTAAAATATTATATAACTTGTTTATTTTGGAGATCATTGACTAAAAGGTAACGGTATTTGTGTAGTTCTTTTATTGTCTTCTCTTTCTTAGTTATTATATTCTATTGTTTGTGATTTAATAGTTGTAATGTTTAGAGTTTGTGTTTGATATTTGTGTGTTTAGTGTTTAGTAATGTTTGGTATTTAAAAGATCGGGCTAAATCTTTGGTGAAAAAACTACCTTGGTATCAGAGCCTTACTTCTGAAAGATTACTTAAGTAGGTGATAGTGTCCAGATCCTAGTAAGTCTTGAACAACTGAGGTTAGGCGCATAGGCAATTTTGGATTGGTTGGCTTTACCTAGGAAATTCCTGCTTAGGTACTCCTTTAGTTATTATGGCTTTTTTAACAAGTTTAGTCAAAAAATCTCAAAGTTTGTCTGATCGAAAGAATTCTAAACAACTAATGTATAATAATCTAGAACAAAATTTAAATAAATGGAATATTCCTAAAGTAAATTTAACAAAAATATATAATAAGGGCTTTATCGAATTTAAACAAGCTTATGTGATAAAAACGTTTGAACATAGTGTAAGTATAGAAAATTACACTAAAACAATAAATTAATAGAAGAATTAAAATAAGACTATAAATATATTCATCCTGGTTTAATACAAGTAGCTATAAAATCGTTAACAAGAGGTGGATTAAATACTTCTCTTTTACTATGTTTAAGAGATAAAAGACATAACAAGTTTAATGACTCATTGTTAGGAGTTATTGAATCCACCCTTTGTATTGGCCCAATTTATTTTAATTGTTATCCAAACTATTCAATAAGCTTACATGACCCAAATATAAATGAAGCTTTAGCATTAAACATTATATATATATATATATATATATATATATATATATATATATATATATATCAATCTCCCTACAATGAAGGTTAAGAGTTTTTTTTCATTCTCATTACGTTTCAAGCTTTCTTCCATTGTGATTAATTCTGGCCCTACAAGAATTTTATGAGTTCATTAATATTTACTTACTTTAAAATTATTATCATTATTATTAGCTTGATTGTGGTACTGTTATTTCTAATGATAAGTTGAAGTTATAATAGTTTTTATCTTCTCCCATAGACACTGCTTTGCTTTGATTCAATAACTGGCCTTCCAATTCTATATCCAAATGGGAGGAGATGGTGAAATAATTTATACCTCACTTTCAATCAATGGAGATACCCATTAAGCTCGAACATTTAAAATTGTGCGAAGGGAAAAGGACTAGGCATTTGGTTCATATGTGAAAAAGTTTTGAAATTTGGTATCACAAATGAAGGTACTCCTGATAATGAGGTTGTGAAAATTTGTGGTATGAATACTGGTCAAGTAGTTTGGTTTCTTGGTAGTTCCCCGAGCAATAATTTTAAAGAACTATTTGAAAAAGTTATTGTTTATGAAAAATTATAATGAATTGCAGCTGCTAACAAACTTGCTAAAGCATCCATTAATACTGTGACAGACTATATTCCTCGGGAGGGTGATAAAAAGCCTAACAATAGCAATTCCCGAGATACTTACAAAGAAAGTAATAAATCTCGCTAATAGTGGCACGATTTAGATGAGTATACTTTTGATCTCAACGACACTTAAAAGATGATTTGATTTATTGTTGGCGGACAATAGAATCATACCAAAGGATCCTCCCATGCCTTTAAAGTCAGAGGATGCATAAAAAGTAAACTTTTATCATTTTCACAATACAGTAAATCATCCCACTCGTAAGTGTCGACTCATAATGGAAAAAATTCAAAAGTTGCTTGATGATGAGAAAATTAAATATCAATCTAATGCTAAGATACCAAGGGCTGGTGCGGCTATTATGATGGCTACTCATGACCTTTTAATTGAGATGCCACCTGACCTAGTCATTGATGAAACTCATACCACCCAAGTTGGTAAAAATTCTTGTGACTTCTTCTAGGCAACATAACGAAAAAGTTGTTAAATTCTAATAATGTTATCATGGAAGAAGCAAAGTCTTATACCACAGCTTCACAACTGACATGTTCTATTATTGTCATTGATTGAGGATCTTCACCTCGTGCGAATAAAAGAGATGATTATGATATCATTAGGTATATTTATTCAATACCAGCTATTAGTAATATGCTAGATGTATTGTGTGTTTCATCTACCATTAGATGGACAGTTGATTGTGTATCAGCGGATGTTGTTATAAAGCATGGTGGAGTTGGTGTTTTCTTCACACAAGATGGAGGGATGAAAGATTATATAATTGATGCTGAGTTTTTCGGTTGTCTATTACCAGTGTTAACAAAGGTCAATAATGAGCAAAGATCCAGGACAAATCCTTACATGGCTTCATGCAAATGACACCCTAACGCTACCTATGACATTATTACTTTCTCCAATGAAGATCTTCGTCGCCCATAGTCAAATCATAATCATCTAGTTTTTGTCAGTGTCGAACACCGTAACAAAGTAATTTGTAACCTAGTTGATCCTCATGCTTCGACTAACCTATCACCTATTCACATCTTACATGAATTAAGATATACATTGGAGAATTTGGTGTCATCCACTACTCAATTTCATCTATCTCACTTATTACTTGTGATTTTATGGGGACAATCTCCTTGTATATTTTAGTAGGACCATTCACTATGATGCATATTTTCTATGTAGCGAACATTGATCCTGTTTTTCACATGCTATTAGCACATCCATGGATCTATAACCACCGATGTGTTCCTTCTTCATGCCACCAATGCATAAAAGTTGTGTCAATCAAGGGCAACCAAGTCCAAGTTCTGGAGCTTAAAAATCCTTTCATATTTGAAGAAGTTCATTTTACCGAAGCAGCATTCTTCATGGCTGGGAATGTTTTATAACGTGCCCGCCAAAAGCAAATTGCTTATACATTTCCTGCATTTGTCAGCCAACTCCCGCAAAAGGTTCTCAAGTGCAATAAGTCTCTAATTATGTCTTAGCCAACATTATTGCCTATTGTTGAAGACATGCTTATCCTTTTAAGAGTAAATTTACATGACAGGGAACCATCAAAATCGTTGGTCATTGCTGTAGCATCAACTATGGTGGAAAAAGTAAAAATTGTTCATGAGGAAAGTGAATGGATGCTGAGCAAATTCTATAGCTTGAATCATCTATAAAGAAAGTGCTCACTTTAGAGCATTGAATAGGGCCACTCCCACTCAAGCCTCATCTACGTATTAACCTACATACCTTAGAAAGTCGTACTTCTATACTGTTGTTCTCTAAACCTAATACACATGCACCCTTTTCATGGGGGCTATATCTCATGTATAAAACAACGCTGAGTCATGTAATGTTCAACCCGCACCACCTCACTTCGAGGATGGAGTAGCTTTGGTTGCCAAGCAACTATTTGAAATTAATCTCGGTACAGTATGTGATCATCAATGTCCAGCTTTTCTCGGTACTAGCTTTGATAGTCTTGAGTGGTGCCAATTGATTAATTTACTTCGACTATATAAAGATTGCTTTGCATGGTCGTATGATGAAATGTCTAGTTTATCACAAAATATTCCAGTACACAACTAAGCAATTAAATCGGGTTTTTCTCCTATTAAACAAGCCAAAAGAAAGTTTAGCCCTGCTATGGAAATATTTATTTCAACAGAAATCATGAAATTAAAAGCAGCTAAATTTATTCATGAGGTGCAATATCCATATTGGATAGCCAACATAGTACCGGTTAAAAAGAAAATTGGTCAATTACACATTTGTGTGGATCTTAGAGATGTGAATAAAGCATGTCTAAATGATACTTTTTCACTTTCATTATCTAATATGTTGCTAGATAATGTGGTAGGGCATCAAATTTTCTCCTTCATAAATGGCTTTAGTAGATACAATTAGATTTGTATGGCCCCATAGGGTGAAGAAAAGATGACATTTTATACACCGATAGGTACTTATTGTTACACAATAATATCTTTCAGTCTTGAGAATAATGGTGCTACTTATCAAAGGGCAATGCAACATATTTTCATAGACATGCTACATGAAGACATGGAGGACCTTTGCAATGTGTTCTCCAATGGTGTTGCAAAAATAATTTGCAGTTAAATCCACTAAAATGTACTTTTGGTGTATCCTCCGGACAATTTCTCAGATTTTTGGTTTACTCACCTGACATCCAAATTGATCCATCTAAATTGCAAGTCATCACTGAAATGGCTCCACCTCCTCACTAAGGTAACTTCAAAGTTTACTAGGGAAGTTGAATTACATACATTGGTTCCTTTTAAACTTGTCGGCAAAATTCTCCCCTAACTCAAATGTTAAGAAAAAGTGAATTGTTTGTGCGGTTTGAGGATTGTCAAAGGTCCTTTGCTAATATCAAAGAAGAGTTTTTGGGACCCCCGATTCTCCTTGCACCCATCCTTGGGCGTCCTTTAATCCTGTACATCTCTCATACAGGTTTGGCAATTGCCACTGTTCTTTCTCAAGTCAATGAGCTGGGTAGAGAGAGACATGTTTAATATTTAATTTGAGCAATGAATATGACGGAGAAAAAATATTTGGTGGTGCAGCAAGATTGTTTGGCTTTAGTTTTTGCTACTCAAAAACTTTGTCATTATTTTCCAACTGACGAAGTCTATCTTCGATTGCATGACAATCCAATGTGACACTTCAACAACCTGCTATGTTCGAACTTGTTGCCCGTCGGTTGGTGAAACTTATGGAGTTTGATATATAATGCTTCACTCAAAAAGCTATAAAAGGTCAAACCTTAGTTGAGCTTTTGGCTAGCCATCTCACTCTTCCAACAGATAAAAAGGTTAATCCAAGTATAAATGTTGCAAATATTATTCCTAATCACTAGACACTCTACGTTGACTGTGCGGTTGTCGGCCTTCGTGGTGATGCTAGTCCTGCCTTCGTGGTGACGCTGGTCCTCGTGGAGGTGCTGGTATAGTTCTTATGTAGCCTGATGGACAACTGCATCATGCCTATAACCTTAACCTTTGTTGCACCAATAATTATGCTGAGCATGAAGCCTTTGTGTTTGGCTTAATTCATGCCCAGGACCTTAAAGTAAAAATGTTGTTGGTTTGTGGAGATTCTTTGTTGGTCATCCAGTAAACTGTTAACAATTTTAGTGTTAAAGAAGCCCACCTAGTCAATTGCAAGACTTGTGTCACAAACATGTTAGAGAATTTTGACGAAGTCAGGTTTAAACACATCCCTCGGTCTTCAAATCGCATGGCTGATGCTCTTGGAGTGTTTGTTTTCGTCCATGCATTTGCTCGGCTCGGTTCATGCCACTTGCTAATCTGGCTGAGTCCATGTGCTCGCCTGACTAAGTTTAGTTGGCTCGGCCTAGTCGAGTAATAGACTTGCTTCGCCTTGTTGGATTGAATCACTGATTCATGTCTGTGGACTTGATTAGTCGATTTAACTTTGATTCGACTAGCCCGAGTTGATCAAACAACTTTTTTGTGCTCATTTGAATATTGGTGAAACTTGTATTTACTAAAGAGAGTTTTTAGACCTAGGGTGTACACACTACGTACATCACAAGTGACAAATACTCCTTTAAGTAACTACACTTACTAAATTGTAACTATTGTCAATTGATAGATTTGAGGCCTAAAACCACTTACTTCAATGGAACGAAGGAAAGATTTTGTAATTGAGAGTTTCTTTATAAATTTTTGTACCTCGAAGCATTTATGAATAAAAAGTTTAACTTGTGTTATTTTTCTATGCAAATTTTGTACTTAATAGTTAATTTAATTGAGATATTTTTTTAATGATAAGTGCACCTTGTTTAAACCCCGAACTCTAGTATTTGCATCATATAAGCCCTTAACGAGAGAGACAACAACCCTCATTTTTATTTTATGAGTTTGTGCAAAAGGCCACACACATGCCACAATTTTGCACAAATAGCATACTCAATTTAATTTTCTACAAATTTTTATTTATTTATTTATTTATTGTCAAGAAAATAAAATTAGACTATAATTCTATTCGAATTAAAAAACTTTTAAAAAATAAACTCCATGTAATTATTAAATTTTTACTCATTAAAATTAAAATTAATTTTAGCTGTATAAATATTCATTTTTTATTTTTTTGTTAAAATTAAATAAATATTCATTTTTTATTTTAAAATAATATATTAATATTTTTTGAAATTAATTTTATATACTCTTAATATATATTTTGTTAATAAGTTTTAAATGTATCCTACGTATCACGCATGTCCTTGATTAGTTGATAATGATATTAATGAATTAAAGTTTGCACTTAATAATACATACTTAATGAAAGATTTTTATTTATTTATTTATTACTATTTATGTATAGGAAGACTTAGAATATAATTTATCCAAATTAAAAATCATAAAATTCTGATAAATTCTATTTAATTATTAAAATTTCACTTGAATTAATTTTTCACTTATTAATACCTATTCAATTAAAATTATTACTTAATTTCATATAAAGTCAAAATTACTCATAATATTTGTATATAACTATTATACTCTAAAATATATATCTTTTGTCAAAGTTAAATAGATATTCATTGTTTTATTTAAAAATAATAATTAATATTTTAAATTTATTTATTAATATATATTAATAATAAATTTTAAATATACCTTACACATTGCACAATCTTTGGCTAGTTTTTATAAATTTAATTTGCGCCGACGAAGTTTTTAATTTAATAACTTACTAGATTTGGTTTTATTTATTTATTAAATTATTTTGATTCAAAGCTAGCCTAAAGGATATATCGTCCATTATTGTTTCTAGTAATTATATAAACTTTTCCATTAGCCCGTAATTTTCAAAATAAATCTGTCAAATCCATAGCCGATTTAATCTGATAAAAAAATATAAAAAGTGAGAAAAATAATGAAATGTATTAATATAAATATTTTAAAATATAATTTTGTATAGCATAACCTATTCAGATCAAATACGGATGTATCATATCTGAATATTTGTTAATATATAATATAGAAAAATAGTCAAACTTGTATCCGATTCATATCCTATCTGAATATTTTTGAATATATTATATAAAAAATAGTCAAACCCGTATCCGATCCGATCTAAAATGGACGAGTGGATGTATCTCTACTAATGGGTTGCAACAAAGAGATCCTTTATTTTCGTATTTAATTATTTTAGTTGTGAAAACCTTATCTCACGTGCTTTTTACAGCAAAAAATAGTGACCAATTTTGTGGAATTAAAGTCGCTCTGCAGCTGTCCGACTAGTTCTAAGTAAAGTCAATCTTGACCAAGTAGGTTTGATTCCTTAACACCCTTTAAAATTTCAAGAAAATGCCAACGCAAATTATCAATTTGCAAAAAATTTCTCTCTTTTTGTCTAACTTACATCACACGTATTTAATTCTTTGATGATGTTGAAAATGAACTCGCTGCCATCAAGATCAATGTATCTAGGAATTCCACTTTGTTTTTGGGTTAAAAAGAATAATTTCAACATCATGTCTCAAAGAATCAAAATAAGGTCACGAGTTTATTGAGTATAGTCTTACATCTCTGTGGAAAAAAGGGAGTGACCTGCATAAGTGTTGGTTCCCCAATATTCTAAAATGGTTAATTATTTTAGGGTGAAACCCATGAACCCATTTTCACGTGATATCAAAGCCAACATGCCTCTAAGACTCCTCATGTGTGGTTACGCCTGTAAAATTATAAGCTCAATGCGGTGCATACGTAGTCATTCGGTCACGTATGAGTGGTCCACGTGCAAAGTTTAATTTTTTTTGCACATGTGGGGAGGAGGGGGTTATTGAGTATAGTTTCACATTTCTAGGGAGAAAGAGTGGTAATTAATATAAATATAGGTTCCTAGTTATTTTGGAGTGAAGCCTATCAATCCATTTTCACATAGTTATAAAATTTATCCTTATCAAGGGCAAGGAAGACTAGACTAGTTTGTTGAAGGTGGTTAATGATGGAAGAAGTGATTATTAGTTGTTTGATAAACATGCCATTTGCTAATTTGGAAGTAGGACTAGATTGCAAGTTGAAAGTGTAAAACCTGTGATTCAAATCAAGGGTTTATAAATTTGACCCGATCGGTTTGACCGTTATTTTTAGTTAAGTTAAGTTTTAATTACAAAACAACTATTCGTTTTTCTCACCCGACTATTCATTTTTCTCACCTGACCATTCATTTTTCTCACCATGACATCTATATATTCCACACTTCTGACACTGTCACCATTCATCCTTTTCACCCAACTTCCTTCTTCTTTTTCTTCCTTCTCTTTCCTCCCATGATCCTTACTCAAGCCAGCCACAACCTCGTCGCCGTCACCACATGACTGACAATTAGGTACGGAGTAGGAGTTCGCCGTTTAGGCGCTAAGCCACGCTCGGAGCTTCTACCAGGTTTGTTTAGAACTTGGCCCTAATTTATTGCTCTATTCTATCGTGATTTATTTTTATAGATTGTAGGATGAGTTAAGTGGTGTTCTATTTAATCCTACTTAACCCTAGTCATTTAATCGATCAATCTTCCGGATTAATAACCCTCAAGGATGAGATCCCTTGAGTATATTTTTGAATACAAGATCCACCACAAGTTGCCTTCGGGCCTGTTATATAAATCCCTACCCAGACTATTTATATATATATATATATATATATATATATATATATATATAGTTTTTATATTTTTCAATAACCGTACTACACGAGTGACCATGTGCCAGTCGAAGCCGCCAACAACCATGCTACGCAAGTGGCATGTGCCAGATGTAAGCCAAAAATACCGACAACCATGTTATGTGAGCACATGTTCCAGTCAAAGCTGCCGACAACTATGCTACGCAAATGGCATGTTCCAGTCGTATGCTAGAAATACCGACAATCATATGCGTCAGTCGAAGCCGCCGACAACCATGCTATGCAAGTGGCATGTGCCATCATAAGTCGGAACCGACAAGCATGCTACACAAGTGGCATGTGCCAGTTGAAGCCGCTGACAACCATGCTACGCAAGTGGCATGTGCCAGTTGATGCCGGGAATATCAACAACCATATGTGCTAGTCGAAGCCGCCGACAACCATGCTACACAAGTGGCATGCGCCAATTATAAGCTGGAATTGACAACCATGTTATGCTCGCAGCATGTGCCAGTCGAAGCCGCTGACAACCATGCTATGCAAATGGCATGTGCTAGTCCTAAGCTGGAACCAACAACCATGCTACGCGAGTGGGTATGGAAGAAAAAATGGGAAAAAGGCTTACAATATGATAGTAGTCCCAAGGGACCAGAAAGTGAAATGAGAAAATTAGCAGTAGCAGATCAGTTCAGTTAAAGATGATTTCAATTCAATAGATGCCCTCAGAGATTTCACGATGTTTTCTTTCATATGAGAGTTTGCTGTCATAGTCAGTTTGATATTAGTTATATTTTTGGATAAGTAATACTGTACGATACTCGTTACTGACGTATTTTTATAATATGTGTAGGTGATGATCAGGAGTAGGATGAGCCAGCCAGAACGGATGAGCAATGACGTCTCTTGCACATACACATGTCAGTCGATAGAATGTTAATATTTTATTTATGTTGCAATTATATTAAGAATGATGTGATGTAAGGTATGACAATTGAATTCATATGATGTGAAAAGTAAATTGAATGCATAGATGGGCTGAGACCCAAGATTTAGAATGAATTATTCAGTAGATTAGAATTTTGTCTGAATATCAATGCTTGATATATTTATATATATTTATACATGTTAATTTGACATGGTGGACCTTAATTGTACTTTTAAGGGAAATTTTGTTTGTTCTATTTTTGAAATTTTTATCAACTTTATCGTACTTATTTTGTTTGGTAAACCAATTGTCATGCAATTAATGTAGTAGCATGTTAAGGTTCTGTGCATTCATCCATGCATAGCGATAAACATCTTCTATCTTGAGACGCCGATAGTAGATGCGCAGGGTTGGGTTCGTGTTAGCCGACCTAACGAAGACTAGTAACATTCCGGTTCGGTTCCTAGCGTGAATCGAACTTGGGGTGTTACAATTTTGGTATAGGAGCAAACTCTCAGTCGATTCAGTTGGAAGATATTTTATAGATGATGTGCGTGCAAAGATTGCTCCAAGTCAAGCTAGCAGGTATATATTTCTTACCTTGTTATCTTTAATTTATAGATTTCTCACCAATAGGTAGTATGATAGTATTTTTAGGATTGGATTAGTGAGTATGGGTAATCATGGTAAGAACTCGAAGTACTTGAAACCGGACTTTATCACCTCCTTCTTCTAGACAAGCTAGCCCTACTCATGTTCATAGTGAGACGGCGTCTAGCCGATCGAGTGCCGCATCGCTGCCAGGAAATCCTAGTGAGCTGCTGTAGTGGAAGCCACCACAACACTCTTAACAATATCAATTGGATCAGGGGACACAACAGAGGCATAGGATAGATGCCCCAGCCAGAATGAGAGTTATGGATAGACAAGTTTAGGAGAACAGACATCCAACTTGTTAAAACTGTGGACGTCGTCACAGAGAAATATCCAGAGTGGGTACAGACGCATACTTCAGATGTGGTCAATGAGGACATCGAGAGTGATGCCTTCTTAGTTTAAAATTTTGAGGACAAACTTTTTATAAGGAGGGAAGAATGTTAAACCCGTAATTCGAATTAGGGTTTTATAAATCTGAATTGGTTGGTTTGATTGTTATTTTTAGTTGAGTTAAGTTTTAATTATGAGACAATTATCATATTTCTCACCAACCATTTGTTTTTCTCACTTGACCATTCGTTTTTCTCAACTTGACCATTTATTTTTCTCACCTAACCATTCATTTTTCTCACCCTAACATCTATATATTCCACACTTCTAACACTAACACCATTTATCCTTCTCACCCAACTTCCTTTTCTTTTCCCCCACAATCGTCACTCAAGCAGGCCACAACCTCGCCTCTGTAACCACATGACTGATGATTAGGTACGGAGTATTAGTGTCAAGCCAAAAATATCGACAATCATGTTATGCGAGCACATGTGTTAGTCAAAGCCACCGACAACCATGCTACACAAGTGGCATGTGCCATCGTAAGCAGAATGCCAACAATCATATGTGCCAGTCGAAACCACTGACAGCAATGCTACACAAATAGCATATGCCAGTCATAAGCCGGAACCGACAACCGTGCTACACAAGTGGCATGTGCCAGTTGAAGCTACCAACAACCATGCTATGTAAGTAGCATATGCCAATCAATGCCTGGAATATTGACAACCATATGTGCTAGTCGAAGCCGCTGACAACCATGCTACGCAAGTGGCATGTGCCAGTTGTAAGCCGGAATCGACAACCATGTTATGCTCGCAACATGTGCCAGTCGAAGCCGTCGAGCCAGTCCTAAGCTGGAACCAACAACCATACTACGCGAGTGGGTATGGAAGAAAAAAAGGCTAAGGATATGATAGTAGTCCCAAGGGACCAGAAAGTGAAATGAAAAAATCAGCAAGAGTAGATCAATTCAGTTAAAAGATAATTTCAGTTCACTAGATGCCCTCAAAGATTTCACAATGTTTTTTCATATGAGAGTTTGCTCTCATGGTCAGTTTAATATTAGATATATTTTTGGACGAGTAACACTCGTTACTTGTGTATTTTTATAATATATGTAGGTGATGATCAGGAGTAGGATGAGCCAGCCAGGACGGAGGAGCAATGACATCTCTTACACACACATATCAGGCGATAGAATGTTAATGCTTTGTTTATGTTGTCATTATATTAAGAATGATTTGATGTAAGGTATGACAATTGAATTCATATGATGATGTAAAAAGTAAATAGAATGCATATATGGGTAGAGACCCAAGATTTAGAATGAATTATGTAGTAGATTAGAATTTTGTCTGAATATCAATGCCTGATATATTTATATATATTTATACATGTTGATTTGACATTATGGACCTTAATTGTACTTTTAAAGGGAAATTTTGTTCGTTTTATTTTTGAAATTTTTATTGACTTTATCGTACTTATTTTGTTTGGTAAACTAGTTGTTATGTCATTAATTTAGTAGCATATTAGCGTTCTATGCATTCATCCATGCATAATTGTAAACATCTTCTATCTCAAGATGCAGAGAGTAGATCCATAGAGTTGGGTTTGGGTTAGTCGACCTAATTAGAATTAGTAACATTCCAGTTCGGTTCCTAGCGTGAATCAAACTAGCTCGATTCCTAGCGTGAATCGGACTTAGGGTGTTACAGAAAGTGAGTAAAACTCGACAAGTAGATAATGGTTTGAATAATTGTGACTAATTATGTCATGTTGATAATTACGATGATGGAAGTTTTAATCATAATTTAAAAATTCGGAATTCAAACTCGACTTAGTATACTATAAAAGTTTGGTTGATTTAGAGTCATTTACACTTTTTCAATTCATTAAATAAAAAATATATAAAATTAATATAGATCGCTCTTTTAATATTTGAAATTAATAAATATATTCAATGCTTTAAAATATTTATTTAGCTAAATGAAGTGAAAATAATATATTATAATAGCTTTTATCACTTGGCTCAAAAAATCAATCACAAAATGAAATAGGATGGAATCATCTATAGGGTTTGATGGGGAAAACCATAAAATATAGTCGATCGAGATTTTTAGAATCAAAAGAGTTTTTAACTATAGTTTAACTCTACCCAACCGTCAGTTACGTTTGAATAAGTTTGCAACTTTCATATTTTCTTTTTAAGGATCTTCTTTTATATGTTGATTATTATTGTACATAAATTAATTGCCGCCCCAGATAAATTGTAAGGTATTTTTCTTGATATTTCATGTATTATTTACCATAACAATATAATGTTGATTGGATGAATCCTAAGCCCAAAAATGTAGTTCTGGAGTCAATCTAAACCAAGGGTAGAAATATAATGAAATGAAATAGTATGAAAATTTTAAATATTTCCTATAATGTTTGGGTAGTAGGACATAAAATAAAAATGAAATATTTATCCTTTCGTGTCACCTAAAATTTTCTCAAATTTGTTTTATTTTTTGCAAGAAAAATTATTTTGTAATTTTTAAATAGACTTGTTTGACTGAAAATAAAATTTTCTTTGATTAAATTTATGGGCAAGCAAACTCAACAAAATATTCGATCTCTAAATTTTACATTTCTTTTAAGACAACTAAACATATCCTAAACTAAAATATTTTTTATTTGGTTAAGAGGTGGTAGGAGTTGGTCCATGATGCCCATTCGACCATTTCTCTAAATTTGGAATGTATTTATTTTAAAAAAATGATTAAAGTCAACAATATTTTAGTAATTATACAAAATTTTTCTATTAGTGGATAGTTTTGAAAATAATTTCCTTTTTTTTGACAAAACAATATTATAAAGAACATAAACATGATGATATATACATGACAAAACACATAATTTAAGATTTTATCTTGACTAAATTCATAATTATTGGTTTTTCGATTTTTATGTTACATAACAATCAATAATATTAATAGTCAAGAGGCAATGCAGATTAGGTCCAGTATAAGGGATGTCCCCCTCCATTATTTTTAGTATTTAACCGTTAAATTATTCTTCTATTAGTATTTAACCGCTAAAATTATTCTTTTCGCAGTCTTGGGGTGATCTATTGCTTATATTTAGTTATCTTCTATTTTATTATCTTCATGGGTTCCGACAAGGAGATCTTTTATTTTCATATTTAGGTATGAAAAGCTTATCTCCTGTGTTTTTTTAAATGGCTCCCAGAGCACCTTTCTCACCTTTTTTTTTTAAATGCAAATTGTAATACCTTGTTTCGGTTCACCCGTAAACCGACCCAAAAATGTCACCGGTGACCGAACCTAATTCGGTTAAGTTGACCCGAATGTACTCTTGACAACTTAAGATAGTGATGTCATATACAAACATGGATGAGATGTTTGGGTTCTAACGTTGTGCTACATGGATGTCATGATGTGCAAACAAGTAAACAAACAAACCAAATAAACAAAAAGTTCAAAAGAAATATCTATTTTGAAAACAAAACGAACAGAGTCTCCATTAAAAGTGCAATAAGGGCTACCCTGTCAGCGACAATAATATATATTTATAGCAATAAAAATAAAAAATACAGTCCAAACATGGCATGTTTTTCACATTCTAGTTATCTTTGCTCCATAGCTCACCCTGTTTATTCCCACTTTCCATTTCATTCACATGCATAGTATTTAAAGCAATTTACAGAGTATCATTCAAATTTATTATCTACACAGTTCAATACATCACAAATCATAGTCATTAGGTACATGTATGAGCGATTCAGTGCTACTCCTCTGCCGTCCAGATAGTGCTCATTCTTCATGATTCTGACATACATATATAATAAAAACGTTAGTAATAAGCGTTTTCGGTCACAGAAATAACTAATATCAATCTGACACGGAAGAGCTGACTCCTGTTGAATAAAAATCTTATATAATTTTCCTCAAGAACTATCACAAGGGCAATAATATGAGCCATCAACCTCATGCGACAGCGTTCCCTTTCCATATCATTATCTTTCCTTGGCCATTTAAACTATCTCTTTTTGCGGTAAAATCATTCTCTTTCCGTTCTTTCTTCTTAGCCCTCTACATCTTCCGTATTACTTCTGACCATGAGTGCAGAGACAGAGTACTCTTAAGCATGCGCCTTCAGTACCCTTTTAGACCAGAACTCTAGACATACCCGTAAACTTTCACACTTCTCTGGGTTTGAGGAACTCAAAGGTAGGAGTTATCAGGATCCCTCGGGAATGAAGTGGACGCTCACCAGTTCCAGAGCCCGCTTTGACAAACACATGCCCTATCTCAAAATGTGGTCGTTGTTTTCCCTCGTTACACATCTCACTGAAAATGCAAAAACTACATATACATAGGCCTAGTAGGGAATTTAGTATCATAGGCCCCAAGACATCGTGTGCTAGATCTGAGTTTCAAAAACAAACTCGAGGGATCTCATCCTCGAGGGTTATTAATCCAGAAATGTGATCGGCTAAATGGCCGATGTGGAGTGGGATACGATAAATTCACCACTCAACACGTATTCTTTCCTGTTAAAAACATGATAGAATGAGACAATAAATAGAGAGCGAGTCATCAATGGACCTGGCAAAAGCTCCAAGCGTGTCCTCGCACCTAGGCGATGAGCTTCTACTTAGTACCTACACACCAAACTAAAACCTAATGCCTACTAATTGAATGATGCATCAAACATCCTATAGCATACACACACCACATCACACATCAATCACATACAAGTTTTCCTATTCTACGTTGCATTAGATTATAATAATTTTTTAGTTTACTTAATTAGTTCCTTAGCATCTATTTTAATATAATTCAATCAAGCAAAATTCATATATTTATTTACAATAAAAATATCTAACACAACAATTCATCAATCCTAGCAGGTTGTGCTAACAATCATCGATTTTCAGTAATTAAATAGGAGGAAATTATACCTCGCATCATTGGTAATCGACGATGGCTAGGGTTTGGTTGCGTGTCTTGAAGCTCGAATTTAGCACTCAATGGAGTCCGAGTTTGATCGGGTTTGACTGGATGAGCTCGGCGGAAGATCCGACGAAATCCAGTGAATCTAATTTTCTGGCGATTTTGGCAGTCGACTGTTGCCAACAGCGGCTACCGGCTGGATGGTGATGGTATGGGGTACCGTTGGCACTAGCTCGGCGAGCCCAACGCGTCTATGACGTCGACGTGGTCAGTGGAGGCGGTGGCTACCTGAAAAAGGGCAAAACATGGGTGATCGACGGTGGGGTGACAAGATCCAGTCGGGATGGGCAGCGTTGGGCTCTGGTATGGTCTAGGAAGGTCGTGGGAGGGTCGGCGACGTCGAGGTAGCAACTAGATGGCGGCGGCGATGGTCACCAATGGCAAGATCGGCGATGGGAGCACGATGCAAAGGCTCTACTTACTCACGTCATGGAGTCCGGCGACGGCCGAGGGTGCTCGAGGCGGCACGGCAGGGCTCAACGGCGGCTGGGTGGTGTCGGCAACGAGCACAGGGGCAGCGGTGAGGGTTTGGAGGGGAAAGGTGTTGGGGGGAGAAGAAATAGTTTAGTGGCGATATTGTAAATAAAAGTTAGCACGATTCCGACTCGAGTTAAAAATAATAACTAACTCATAAAAAATCCTTAAAAAGTTCAGAAAAATATGGGAAGATCTCATAAAATATAATACACATCATCACACCACAATGACATGTTCTATAACTAATACCCCACCCAAACTGCCCTATAACGTCCCCTAATGCGTTATTTGGCCTAAAAATAATTCTATGATCAAATACATAAAAAAATATATGCATACTTTCATATATTCTGATAATTTATTTCTCACCATCCTTCTAATGTTATCATCATATATTAAGGTACACCTAACCCTCATCGCTCATAACTCATGGCTGACCTCAACTAAGCACGTGATTCATAAAACTGACTCGACTCGAACCGACTGGTTAGCTAATGTAAAACTCTGACTCGAGCCACAGGTGTTTTACACAAATGACCTACTAATTCTCAATAAAGTCATTCTTGACCAAGTGGATTTGATTCTTAACACCCTTCAAAATTTCAAAAAATATCATCCCAAATTGTGAATTTGCAGAATTGTCTTCTCCTTTTTTCTTGTAACTTATGTCCTAACTAATTAAGGATTCCTTGGGGGATGTTGAAAATAAGCTTGTTGCAATTAGGATCAATATATCTTGATTGTTGAGCACTATGGGCCCTTAAAAGAGATTTTATAACAACTAAAAGAAACTTGTACTAGGTGTCATGGATCTCTATTAATCCAAAAGTTAGTTTAAGGAATAAGGTTTTCTTATTAACCTATATAGAAGCTACCAACCTCATTTACGACTGATATGAGATAAACCCAACAATCTCTCCTTCACACATCAAACACGTCAAAATTATCATTGTCCGATAATTTCCCTTTTATCAGACAAAACCTAAATATTATCGCTTGACAAACTCTCCTTAAATCACCCTTTTATTAAACGAAATCTATATATTATTATCTAACAAACACTCCGTAAATCATCAAGTGGAGCTCAGGAAAGAGACTTCTACAATCGACGTAGGCAAACACCAAAACCCACCAAACTCTTATACCACTATTGGGCCTTTGAGCCCCAAAAATGACTTGAAAAAGGCTTCACAAGCCTCGCTTAATTCAAAAACTAGCTTATAGAATATAGTTTTCCCATTAGCCTATATACAAGTCATCAACTTCATCTATGACTAATGTAAGATAAACTTAACATTGGTATTCCTCTTTGGTGCGGACGAAGAAAAGAATGAACATTTTCAATATCTAGTCTAGGGTGATGAGTTGAGAGAATATTTTATTCATGTTAAGGGTAGTTGATAGGAATATCTGCTCCCATCATTAGTCCCATGCCTCAGCCTCGGCCACAACTGGATTTGTAGGACTTACGTCCGGTCGTGAATCTTGCAACTAGAGAAGGGAGGTGCTTGGAGGAACTATGAAGTGGGTTCCTCGGAACAAGCCTAATCCAACACACGAGAGGGGACTAAATTAAGGTTTGTCTATTCAATCAAGATGATCTACAAAATTTTTTCCCAATACAAGTACTCTTCCCTGCTACCCCCTAATTTCCTACTCCAAATACCCGACTTAGTCGACCCCAATTTTCACACCATAACAGATAAGTAGAATGAAATAACAAAATATTTACCCTATAATGGTAAGTAATTCCTATCAGTAGGGAAGACTTGTTTGGAGTTAGAGTGGTTTCAAGACACCAGGCCAATTGCTATTTTGGAAACCGGAACTAGCGATTGGAGGTTGAGATTGAGGGACAAAAACGTTATGCTGATGGATGTTTCAACTCTGAGGACCCATCCGTTGGTTAGGCTTTAGGCTTGTATAGTTTCAATGAATTTTGGCCTATCTTTACAACAAGCTGAGCTTGAACTAGCTATTGTTCATGCTCTCTCATTTTTGGTTCATCGTGACTATGAAAAGGTGCAACTATATACAAACTTTTTGGGTTTTTCGGATGGGATGAATTCTAAGCTGAAAAATATGAAAATCCTATCTTGGTGTATTTGGACAGGCTTCGTAAGAGACATGGTAAAAATACTTTCTTTGTTGATTGTCGATCAAGACGGTAGATAATATTATGGCTTATGTTCTTGTTAACTTAGTAACTTAGCATATTATATCTATGGTGTAACACTAGTAGAAAATTTACTTTCAGCCACCGCTATATCTTGCCATGGGCTTAGCCGTGGCAAAATAGCCACTGCTTTGCCTAGGATTAGCCACTTTTAGTGGTTGCAGCAGCTAAAATTTTTCTTTTTGAAAAAAAACACGAGGATAGCCACGGCTCATGGTGGCAATATTTAATTTTTAAAAAATGTAACCACTTGTAAAATATAACTACGGGACTAGCCACCGCTAAAAGTGGTTATTGCCTTTTTTAAAAAAAATAAAACATGGGGCTAGCCACCACTTATGGATATGGTGGCAATATTAATTTTTTTAAAAAAATTTAACCACTGTTTTGTCTTGACCGTAAAATATAATTATGGTAATAGCCACAGCTTGTAACGACAAAATTCATTTTTTTCTAAAACAAATTTTTGGGTGGGAAATTTCCGCCTTCCCGCCTTTTTTATTGAAATGGGTTGTGTGCCCAATTAGTGCACATGGTCCATTAAGGGCCGCATGTGATCAGAGGTGGCAGCCGCACCACATCGCCACTTCTTGGTCACAACCACCACTATCCACTGTACCACCGATGTCCCGGCACTGCCTCGCCATCCCTCACCCCCACTCCCTAGGTGATGATTCTGCCTCTCCCCTAACACCATTGCTCATGCCCCTACACCACCACTGTATCCCTGGTCCCGCAACCACCGTCACCGCCACGGCCTTCCCTGGCCCCACCATTGCTAGTGTTGCAACTATCAACGCTGCCATGGCCTCTCCCAGCCCTGTCGGCCTTATCACTGTAGTCTGATCAGTGCTCGGCAACTGATCGGGCACGTATATATTTTTATTAGTTTTTTAATTTGCCATGGGTGACCAATGGCCAATGGATTTATTTTATGTTAAAAAAATTTGCCACAGGAGTGCAGTGGCTAAAGTTAACCACGCTGCCTAGTGACAATTATAGTTCACCTACACAGTCGTTGACGCCAACATTGCCTGTGGCAATTTTTCGTGACACACTAAAATTTGCAATGACAAAAGCCAATTTCCCTTACAAGTCATTGTGGCAATTGACTATTTATAAAATCCTAAAAAACATAACTATTTAAATTTTTGAACACAAAAATTCTTGAAGTTGAAAAGAATAAAATAATATACCAAAAATTTTGGGACAAAAATTCTTTAAGAAGGAAATAATGTAGTACTGTGAGGGAAATTTTGGGACAAAAATTGTTAAAGGAGGGAAGAATATAATAATATGCATTTAAAAATGTAATACTAAGTTATGATGATGAATTATAGAAGGTTGCAATGGTTATCTTAGTGGATGAATTTCAAAGAGTTCACGTATGTGTCCTGTATTAATTTACTTAAGAACTATTGAGTTAAGATGAGGAGTTATAAGAAGTTAATTAAGTTAGGCAACTGTATAGGAGAAAAAATATAAGAGGAGGTCGTTTCCCTTTATCTTATGTATGGAATATTAGGGTTAGGAGGTAGCTCTCTTCCTCTTGAGCATGATCTCTCTCACCCTTCTTGGCGAGACAGGATGTGAATTTATGGAGGCGTCAGTGTAGGCAAGATTAGATTTCAAGTTATACATAGAAGGTTAATGATCATCATAGTTTAATCAATCAATTATGTCATCTATGCATCATGTGTTGAATCCATGTCTTCTATTTGATTTGTTTGATTGATCTATGTTATTTGATATATTATTTAATTGAAACTACTTATGATCTTATCAATGTTAATTAATTATTCCTTTATATATATATATATATATATATATATATATATATATATATATATATATAGCATGTTAAGATGTAACATTGACGGGTGCACAACGATTAAGTGGTGTGATTAACTTTAGCAATGTATATAGAATTAGTTAATTAATCATTGAAAATCTAAGCACTTAAATATGCTTTTATATGTGATGATCTTACATGAGTGTGGTTGATACATACATACATACTATATATATATATATATATATATATATATATATATATATATATATATCATGTCATGTTATTCATGCATACAGGGCATGCTCGTATATTGATACAAGAATATACGATGAATTACAGAGTAGAAGTAAAATATTGTAGTTAAGATTTTAAAGATTCGTCCTATGTATCAGGTTTGTTTAGTTGTTATTTGAGGAGTTTTAAGATCCTCAATTTTATAATGTATTGACGGTTTAAACGTATTGAGTTTATAAATTATTTTCAAAATCTTACCTATATGTGATGTTGCTATCTATGATGTAAGTAAAATAAATTAAGATTTACTATTTTTCTATGTTTTCACATGGGGTTAGACTCATAGCTCTTGAAGTGTACACATACCTTGGTATCTATGGAGCACACCCTTTAAGGGCTGCTGTGTAGAGTTGAAAAACGTAAAGTTCTCCAATTGTTATTGTCATGGCAGTGCTACTGATCACAAGTAGTGTATGTATGATAGGTTCTACTCGGTCAAGTGTTTTCATCGTGTCATGTGTTGACTCATATGTTCATCTAATCAATAAGTTAAGGAAGTATAGTTTACTATTTAGTGTATAAGTTATGTTTATGTTACACAAGTTTTAATGTTTAAAACAAAGAAAATGGAATTGATATTTATTATCGATGCTTAATCAATTGTTGATTATACAATATTTGATTTACATTATCGTTATTGTTTAATCTTTGTACTCAACATCAATATTGATACTAAGCTAACAACTTTGGTTGAATGCAGGTTAGGAGGGTTACAACTTGGTGCTTAGGTGGAATAGACAATGCTTAACTTGGAAATTATTTATTTAGCCTTCTTTAAATAAATAATATTTAGTGATCGTTGAACATGTGAATTTAATGTTTATGGACATATTAGGAGATTGTGAGGATTCATAATAGATGATTTGGGTATTATAATAAGACGATCCTTATGTTTATGTTCCGCAACTTATATTGATGGTCATTATTAGCTTATATTCTTAATTGTTTAATTAAATTATTTTATTTACATCTAATTATGTAATATGTATGTGGTATCGACTTTAAATAATGTATTATTAATTATATAAAATTTTGGGGTCGCTATACTATTTTTCCACTAAAGTAAATACTTTTAACAATGGCCTCTCTTTTGTGCTAATGTTTAGCCTGTTTCGAAGTTTGATTCTACATTTCAAAAAGTAAAAAAATGTACTAATATAAGCTTTAATAAAAATCGGATGAAATTTTTGGGAAATAAGGAACAGGGTCAGACAATAATATATACACCCATTTCAACCTTGATGATAGTGTATCAATCAAACTACAAGATGCAACATAGTATCAAAAACGATAATTTTGATTTTTATATAGGCTTCATCAGATCAAAATACTTTCAAAAATTCTTCTGGTCCCATGAACTACGATGGCCTACCATTGTAAAAAAATTTGGGATTAATTTACTTTTTAAAATAAGGATGTTTCGTGACTCAAACCCCCTAGAGATTTTAATAAACACATCTGTGCTTGTAATGAAATTAATTAAAATTATTACCATAATGAAGATTTCTAATACAGATTAATACAAGTAAAGACTTCTCTAGCTATAATTAAGAGACTCCTAAATTAAATAATTATTTTTTGGGCCACTAATTATACATACATACGTATATATATACATACATACACACACATGTATGTATGTATGTATATGTATATATATATATATATATATATAAAATTCATAGAGATCATTAATAATATAATAAAAATTCCTTTTCTGGGTAGAACTATATTAAAGACTTCTCTAAGTAAAATTGATAAAACAAAACCTCGATTGAAACATGTACATATGAAATCTGCCAAAGGACTTCAACAAATCAAATCCAATTTCCAAACAATATAAAATGGTAACAACAATGAATGGCAACATAAAATTTTCATTGGCCACCAGAAGCATTGCGCCATTGTGAAGAGTTAGAGCTGGGCTCAACACAGTCAAACATGTCCGGAGGCAAATCATCAAAAAACCATCCGAGGTCTTCATATTCACTTCCTGCTTCATGTATCTTTGCCCTGCCAACCCTGTCATCGGGCCGAAAATTCGCAACTCGGACGCCAACCCGAATTCAGATTCCGGCATTCCAGCCACCGTGTGGTATCCAAACAAATCCATGGCGCCGGGATCGACCAGTTCAGGGATGAATTCCTGGCTTTCTGGAAGAAGTGGAAGGTCTAGGGGTGCTGGCAGGGGAAGTCCCATAGAATATATACTTGTTTGGTTGATCAGATCAGGAATTTGAACCATTGTCATAGAATCAGTGTTTTCTATGAGAAGGGATTGACATGGTTGAGTCCCACTTGCTGATCCTTCATCACGCGTACCTTGGTCAATTGCAGCAGACTGGAAAATGCCCATTAAAAATCTATTCAATTTTAAGTTCTTACTGCAACATGTTTGATTCATTTGTTGTCGTATTGGCCAAATGTGATGAATTGTACCTCTAATTGATCACGGGGCACGTGCTTGAAGTTGGTAAGATTGCTGCTATTCTTGTGAGACTTGGACGAGTTTAGCATCCTAGCCAATTTCTTCTGCCTTGTGCTCCAGAAATTCTTGACATCATTATCAGTTCTACCAGGTAAGTAAGTGGCAATTTTCGCCCACTTGTTACCAACCTTCGCCTGCAATTCAAGCACCACCCTCTCTTCCTCGGCGGAGAATTTGCACCTATTTCCATTATTCATGCAAAAAAAAAACACCACAATCAATTCAATTCTCCAAAATTGATTAGAAACCATAGTGAAAAATATTACCGCTTGGCGTGGTCGAAAATTTGTACCTTTTCAAGTTGGGTTTGAGCTTATTGACCCACCGGAGGCGGCATGACTTGCCGGTTCGAGGGAGGAGGCCTTTGCTGCGGATGGAGCTCCAATCTCTAGGTCCGTATTTCCTCACATACTCGAGCAACACTTGGTCTTCCTCCACAGTCCATGGCCCCTTCTTCATCACCGATTCATCGAGAGTCCGACGCCCCTCCACTGCGGTGCTACCGGACTTTCTCCGGTCCCTTCTCGCCCCCACACTAGCCAGTTTTTGCATTAGGGGAGGAGTGGAAGATGGTGCAATGTTCTGGGGAAGGAGAAGGTGAGACGGTTAACACGGTTGGGGTAATGGGGAGGAAGGGCTTGCCTCCCCCCCACGAAGTGCCCCCACTTCTTTCCCACCTGTTTGCCGCGCTCGTTCGAATATGGGTTGAAATTACGTGGTTGCCCCTCACGTGTTGGGGCCCATTCTGATGTGGGCCAACTTTTTCAAGAAGATAAAGAAAAAGATTTTAATAATGAATCTGCCGTCTAATATATGTATTATTATTATTATTATTATTGGATTTGTGGTTGCCATTAATGTACGGCTTATATTTGAAATTTATTTTATTTATTTTTATATGTAAACAGTTATTATTATTATTATTATTAAAAATAATTATATGTTTTGATTTTATAATATGGATTTTTAGTTTGGGTAAAATTGTATTTAAAGATTTCTAATAATAATTTAAAGATATTTTGACTATAATATACACTCGGGAAGAATAAAGGATAGTTATTACTATAAAAAAAATTGTTAAGATTAATAAAGAGAGTTTTATTAGGAACTAATATTAACGAAGAACCATTCTTTATTACGAATAGAAATAATGAGGATAAAATAAATTGTTTTATTAATATTATTATGATATTAAAAAATCAGCTTGGCTCAAGGTCAATAGATACGTCAAGTCGTCGTTTAAGTGCAACAGCTTGCCCTCTGATTTTCCAATGCTCACTACCTTGACTTGACCACAGGGAACCAGTGAGTCTTCTTCCCAACATGCAAATGGCTCAATCTTCTACAAAGCCTTCATTTTTGTAAAGAAGAAAACATAGCTTAGTTCTGTTCTTGCTGTTTTTGTCAATTAGCAATGTCTACCCCCGGAGAGTAAGTGTATTTCTCCATTGTTCCTTATGTTCACTAGCTATAAATGGTCATGGCTTTTATCAGTTATTTATTTATTTATTGTTAGAGTTCATGTCTGTAAACGTTTTCTGCTACCCATTGCTCCGGTTCACAAGCTATATATGGTTATGGGCATGAGGGTGATTTGATTGTCAAGCATGAATTTTTATCTTTTTTTCTTTTCTGGAGACCATGTCTATAATGTTTCATCTATTTTAATCCAAATCCTTGTATTCATATATGAACTGGGTCCTTTCAGATCTCAACTCTGAATGGTAGTCTAGAAAATAAATTATGAAGGACACTGTTTATGTTCGATCACTATTAAATATTATCTTCACTAATCTCTTATGATCCATTGGTTAACATATTTCAAATCCATGATATTTATAATGATCTAAATTATCTTCACTCTCTTTGTTTTACAGTTTTGTTATTATGAACAACAAAATTCATTGATAAGTTAGTTTTGTTATAACTACTGTTCTATTGGTTGTCTTCAAAACCAGTTAGCTCAAACTATTCTCGTTTGTTTTGTTTACAGATACTATAGATCTCTTCCACCCGTAAGCAAGGCTTATGGAGTACTCTGTCTGCTTACTACACTTGCTTACAAACTGGAATTGTTTCAAAGTACAAGCATCAAGCTATCCTACCCTCTTGTTCTAAGATTACAGGTTTCTTTGTTATGTTTAGTTCTTAAGAGTCATTATCTTTTTCTTCATCAAAGAAATGATAATTTTCGGTGGTATTTGATGTACTGATTGATTTTTGTTCTGTGCAGGTTTGGCGTCTTGTGACCAATTTCTTCTTTTTGGGACCATTTAGTGTTAGATTTGCCGTTCGTCTTATTATGATGTAAGTAATGGAAGTGTTAAGAGTTTTGGTTTGGCAAAAACTGAGTGACTTAAGTACCTGTATGGTTTCTTGCATACAAAATAGTACATATTATCATATGATTCATATCTGTTCTAATTCACGCTTTATAGCTATGCTCAAAACATTATAACTACAACTCTTCTTGCTTTCCTCTTATGTTCAACTGTGATATCTGCGGAAAATGTAGTTGCATTGCTTTGTACAAAACCTTATTGCGAGTGACATATGAATATGAACCAACATATTCAAGTGTTGGAACATTTTCTTGGTTTTCCGATAATTTCTCTTGGAAGTTGGAACTTGTATCTTTCTGATAATTTCCGATCTTCATTTTTCTATACGTATTTGACGTTCAAGTGGATATTTGTTGTCATAAGCAGAGCAAGGTATGGAGTTTTGCTAGAGAGAGGGGCCTTTGATAAAAGAACTGCAGACTTTCTATGGATGATGATATTTGGTGCATTGTCACTCTTGGTACATGTTTCCTTGAACATTTTCTTGGTTTGATGAAGTTTCTTTATAACGCAAAATGATGTTGGTTCTAATATGGTAGGTAATTGCTGTTTTCCCACCATTTTGGTACCCTTTTCTTGGGGGGTCTCTTGTTTCTATGATTGTCTATGTGTGGAGCAGGGAGAATCCAAATGCCAATATCAGCATCTATGGCATTGTGACAATCAAGGTGCACTACTCATCATTAATCAAAAGAATTTCTCTGTTCTTCTTTCTTGATCCTAATGTTGGTGGAGTCCATTAATATGATTTTTATGATCAATGAATTTCTTGTAGGGTTTCTACCTTCCATGGGCATATCTTGCCTTGGATCTCATATTGGGCAATGATTTAATGGTTGATCTTCTAGGAATTGGGACTGGGCACCTCTACTACTTCTTGTCAGTCCTTTATCCACTCTCCACAGGAAGAAACTTGCTCAAAACTCCTTTATGGGTGTATCCTCTACCAGGTTTAAGTTTAATTTCTTGTATATTTCCTTTACGCAACTCAACCGAGTCTTTGCTCACCTTCTTTTTCTTTGTCTGATACCGAAAATGGCGTCCAAGACATGAATGCTTAAGAATATTCATGTTACTACAAATGATAAAATTTAGACAGTGGATGCTCTTCCGACGCCAACCCTCCTCTGGTTTTGACACAAATGTTATAATCTACGGTAAATAAAAATGAATGGTTTTTGCATCTAATAATGCTCGTACATTACCAGTCTCAAGCCGTTGAGAAGGGGGCACACAGTGTCCATTGAGTTGAAGCTCAATTATATACTATACATGGTATGCAATATGACCATTTCTGCAGTTCTGTGTCGTCCTTAAATGAGGCATAATTACAGACATAAGACAGTGAGGCGTTGGGGAGAAGGATTCCAAGTGAACAGCCCTGTGCAGAATAGCGATGAAGGTGCAGGTAATGCGTTCAGAGGAAGAGGCTATCGCCTTGGCCGGGGAACCGAACCAATTAACAGCCCTGCCCACACCAACCTTTCTTCTTCCTCTTCTTCTTCTTCGGCTGCTGCTGCTGCTGCATGTCTCAGAAGAAACCAGCGCTCTAAGTAGCCTCACATTTATGCGGGAAGATAGCAAACTTCCCATAATCAAATACGAAACAAGTGTTGATCAAGTGCCATGAGTATTGTGTGTAGTACTTATAGTATGCTGACATTTGTTTCTCTTATGCAAAAGTTTTGTTTTATATACAGCACTTGTTATTAATGTATATGTGCTGCTTACTTTATCATATATATGTATGGCACTCATTATGGATTAGTATTATTTGACCGCCTCGGTGTAGACCGACTAGTATTATTTTGTGTGTGAGGTATGCTTTTAATCGGTCAACAATCAGTTCCTCAGTCGATCTTGAGAAAGGGTGCTCATTGGGCAAGCTAAGTTTGAGTTTTGTTCGGCTCAAGTTTGACTCATTTGAATTCGAGTTCGAGTCGAGCTAAAATATATTCAAGTTGATTCAAGTTAGAGTTAGGTTCATTTGTATTTATTGATGCTATTTTTTTGTAAAATTAAAATTAAAATTTAATTTATAATTAGAATATCTCAAATTTGACATAATTATGCATAAAAAATAATTTAATCATGAACGCCTCATGTGTGGACCAACCAGTATTATTTTGTGTGTGGTATGCTTTTAATCGGTCAACAATCAGTTCCTCAATCGACCTTGAGTAGGGGTGCTCATCGGCGAATCAAGTCGAGTCAAGTTTTGTTTAGCTCAACTTTGGTTTATTTGAATTCAAGTTCAAGTTGATTCGAGTTAGAGTTAGGTTTATTTGTATTTATTAATGCTATTTTTTATGAAATTTGTATTAAAATATAATTTATAATTAAAATATCTCAAATTTAACATAATTATACATAAAATATAATTCAATCAAGTATACATTTATTTAATTTTAATATCATATAGTGATATTTTATAATTTAGTTATATTTATATAAAGAAATTTGAAATAAATATGGTCAAAAATTATTACTTATATAAAACATCAAACTTCTAATCAAAACAAGTTGTAGAGGTCCAAGTTCAAATCGGGTTTGTTTAATATTGAATTAAGTTTCGAGTTAAATTTGTTTGAGTCGAGTATTAAGCCAAATTGAATTTAACCGGGCTTTAAACAACCCTAATCTTAAGTGTGGGAACTGATTGGTTTGTCCAACTTACTTAGGCGTTTCGGTCCAAAAGAGTCCGAAACCGAACCGATTACATCCCTACAAAATACCCTAACCCTAAATCGTTTCCTCGTTCCCAAAGAGGTGGTGGCGCCTTCCCTCCCCGAATCCCTTCCTAACTCCGAGGTCCGGCGGCGACTCCCCACCGATCGGCCATGGTAAGCGCGAAAAGCTTCCTACTTTCCTTCAATTGGTTTTGTGGTCGGTTCATAGTTGGTTGTGTTTCGTGAAGGAATGATGCGTCCATTTCATTTTTATGGATTTTTTTTTAAAGTATGTTGTAGGGCTTGATTGATTTGCTTCAACATGGTTTTAGGTTGTGTTGTGTGGGGAAAATGCAATCTTTTTTTATGATTATTGCGGTTTTAGGGTAGATTGTATTTTTTTTAGTTAAATTCAATTGGCTTGGTGGTCGGTTCATGGTTGGTTGTGTTTCGTGAAGAGATGATGCATCCATTTCCTTTTTATGGGTTTTTTTTGGATTATTTTGTGAAAGTATGTTGTAGGGCTTGATTGATTTGATTCAATATGGTTTTAGGTTGTGTTGTGTGGGAAAAGTTCAATCTTTTTGATGATTATTGGGGTTTTAGGGTAGATTATATTTTTTAGTAAAATGTTTTTTGGAATATATGTTTAGTTGTTCTTTGTAATTGTGATCTGGTGCTATTGTAATTGTGTTTTTTTGTGTTGGATTGTTGTTGTGATTGGATTGTTTGGCATGAGGAATGCGTTGGTTTATGTTGTGGTGGCATGCATTTGTGTTGGTTGTGGTTGAATTGTGCTATTGCAATGTCAAGCAAAAGCAAGTGTTTTCTATTTGATAACGGGTTAAGGTCATGACAAAATGTGTGTGATTTTTTTTTTCCAGGCTCCAAAACGAGGGGGAAAGCACCTGTACCTGCGAAAAAGAAGCCTGTAAGTGGTGTATCATTTTTAGGGGTTAGGAGTTGTGAATTTGTCACCCATGACATATTCATGTGATGATTTCCCGCTGATGAATCATGTTTAGCCCGTTGTAGCATCGTCCAGTTTGAATGACAACTGTCTTTTTACCTCGCCAAGCTCAGCTTGTGTCTGAATTTGAATTTTTTTCTTGGTGGAATGCCTCACATGAGGCTTTATTATCAGAATCAAATAATTAATTTTTTTTCTTGGTGGAACCCTGCCATATGCTAAGTTTTTAGTTTTCATCTTATTTTATTGTAAGAGCTTCCAAAATTAAATGTTACTTTTTTCACTTAAATTCGTTATTTTTCAAATGTTATGGAGATATGGATGGATTGTGTACTTTTGTTGTTTTTTTACTTTTTTCTCGTAGCAATTACTGGTTTACATGGTTCTGGTGAGCTAGACAGGCTGTCTTATATATGTCATTGTTAGTCAGATGGCGAATTTTACTAGCTTTTACTTGTAAAGGAAATAATACCTGTTTACAGGAAAAGGTTGTGAATCCATTGTTTGAGAAGCGACCTAAGCAATTTGGAATTGGAGGTGCTTTGCCACCTAAAAAAGACTTGCATAGATTTGTGAAGTGGCCTAAGGTTGTTCGCATTCAAAGGCAACGTAGGATCCTCAAGCAACGTCTGAAGGTGCCTCCAGCTCTGAACCAGTTCACGAAAGCACTTGACAAAAATATTGGTATTGTTAGAAATTCTTCCAAATTGGAATTTTAATTTATGTAAGTGCAAAAATTTTAGAATTTTTACTGTATAATTGATTATTTTGTTATTGTTCATCCCTTTTACAGCTACAAATCTATTTAAGCTGCTTCTGAAATATAGACCCGAGGACAGAGCTGCTAAGAAGGAAAGGCTTCTGAAAATAGCACAAGCCCAAGCTGACAATAAGGCCATAGAAGCCAAAAAACCGATTGTTGTGAAATATGGTCTTAACCATATAACGTACCTTATTGAGCAGGTAGTGATAGATTTATAGCATGGATGTTAAGATTGGCTACGTGGTATGCTTTTGGACTGTCTGCTTCTATTATCTTTGGCAGTTGCACCTTTTTTCTAAACTTCCTATCTATTGGAGGAAAACATCCAAAGTTTACTGATAAGCAGTGTTATTTGCTTGATTATCAAATTGCATACTCCGCACCATGCATTCTAGTGTTGGAAAATTGTGCATTACTCTTATAACATGAAATAGTGCATCCATTTGGATGCCCTATAACATGAAATAAAGTTCTGATAACATGAAATGGTTTGTTGAGCCTCTATTTGGGGAACACGATTATCAATTTTGCTATGCATTTTATTATGTAGGCAGAATAACAGCTATATTATTTTAAAATCTAAAATCATTGTCTTTTGTTGCTTTCTTAACATGAAATTTTCATTGTGCCTTTGTTTCACTATCATTTATGTTGTTTATGGGTGTAGAACAAGGCCCAGTTGGTGGTTATAGCTCATGATGTGGACCCCATTGAGCTTGTTGTTTGGCTTCCTGCTTTGTGCCGGAAGATGGAAGTTCCTTATTGCATTGTCAAGGGAAAAGCACGATTAGGAGCGGTATTGTTTTTTTTTTCATTTTTTCATCTGAAGATCTCTCTCTTTATTGTTGTAACTTTTCTTCACAGGTTGTCCACAAGAAGACGGCTACAGCTTTGTGTCTCACATCTGTGAAAAATGAGGATAAGTTGGAACTTAGCAAGATCGTTGAAGCAGTGAAGGTGATAACTTTGTTGCATACAATTCTGTTGTGAATATTCTTGTAAATAAAAAAGCAGTTGTTACTTGACTCTTACAATTTTTTTTTAAAAAAATTATTTTACCTCAGGCTAACTTCAATGACAAATATGATGAGCACCGTAAGAAGTGGGGTGGTGGAATTATGGGTTCCAAGTCTCAGGCTAAGACCAAGGCAAAGGATAAACTAATGGCAAAAGAAGCCGCTCAAAGGATGTCTTAAATGCGACCCCCTAGGACTTGCTGTTTCTTTCCTTTCATCTGCTTGTAGGTTATTTTGTAGTTCCCTATTATATCTAATTTGAAGTGGATAGGCAATTGAACTGTAACCCTGGGTTGGAAATTGTTGTCTTGGGGGAAATTATCGAACAATTTTGCCGACTTTTGCATTTTGCCCTTTTAGAGTTGCTCTATTTGCTTTTCCATCGGATGCATTTGGAAAAATTGCTCTGTTTGCTTTTAGTTGAGACTCATGTTGGGAATCAATGTTTTTTTCTAAGTTTGTGCTATGAGATATGTCTATTGTTGGTAAATGCATTTGGTAAGTCGGGCCTGATTGGACCAAGATCTCAGGGCTAGGCATTTGAGATCGATATGGGTTCGTTTTGTGGGTGTATTACTATCATTTCTCTCGGAGGTCTGATTGGTTATAGTCAATCGCTGAACAAGTCAGTGTAAGTGCTATGAGTATCTAGGAATATAAATCACTTGCTTCCAGATGGTACAATGCCATCTTCTCTCTGCGAGACAAAAAAATGATAAAAAAATTAAGGCTTGGTTGCAAGAAAATATATGTTTGTCTTTTATTTTGTATTGGAAGGAACACGAAAAAAATATTTGTCCAAAATGTAAAATGTCTAGGTTGAAATTTATTGAAGGGACAATTGAAAGCGTTCCAAATTGTTTATGTTCACTTATACTGCTCAAAATAAGTACGTAATTAAGTGGAACACTAAGGTATCCTACAGGCGCATTTACTTGGCAACATATGGATAATTTTTATCTTGATTTTCGTAAGGAGGCATACAATATGTGGTTAGGATTGACAAGTGATGGGTTTAATCTTTTTCGAAAAATTGGTAATACTCAGTACTTGACATGTAGTTGTGATTTCGTATAATACCACCGAGAATGTGTACGAAACTAACATAATTCTTAGCTTATTGATTGATGGATCTCATGGACCAAGTAATGAGATAAACATATATCTACAATTGTTAATTGGTGAATCAAAAGAATTATGAGAGAAAAGTAGTGACCCAAAAATGTTGTGGGGTACTTCTGAAATGAAATTGCATACCAAGTTGTGGCATGAAAATACTTAACTTCATAGCATGTGAATTCCCGAAAGGACGAGTTATAAAAGACAAATGATAAACTTGATTAAGTGTTAGTTAAGGTTGGCAACTTGATTGGGATCAATTTATTTGCCTTTGTCCATTTATAAATCAAGTTGTTAAATAGTAAATATTAGTTATTTGGTACAATAATATATGTATATTGGAATCATTTTTACAATCCGGTTTGTAAAATATAGAATATTATTTTAAAAAATTGTTCATTTGCGACTTTTTAACACGTCATAGCATTATCCTTGCAACTACGCTTTTTGTATTAGTAACATTTCCCAAATTTTTTTGTGACATTTAAGTGTAGTTCTTTTATTAACATTTAAATGTCACTGTTATGTATTTTTGTGATATTTTTTGCGTTGCTACTGTAAATTATATCGTGACGTTTTCACGTCTCTACGTCTAGAGACATTTAAACGTCGCTACCGTAGTCACGCTTATAAAAACGTCATAAAAATGTTATCACTGACGTTTTTTAAAAACAGCGCTTTGAAGGTACAGTGAAGTTTTTTTTCATATCCATATTTTCTGGGTGAAGCTAAATCCAAAACATGCCTTTGTGTCCACGATTGCCACAATTGCTGAACCACATTCTTTAAAAGAGGCTTTGAGTCATCCCGGCTGGCTTCAGGCAATGGAAGAGGAGGTCCACGCCTTACATGATAATAACATTTGGACATGGATGAGGCTATTTATGTCCCTCAACCTCCGGGTTTTAAAGACAACCACTTCCCAAATCATGTCTGCAGATTGAACAAGGCCCTATATGGTTTAAAGCAAGCTCCACAGTTCAGTTCATTCCTTTTATCAAATGGTTTTGTTATGAGCACCGCGGACTCTTCTTTGTTTATTTGCAAATCCAACATAGACATTGCCCTCCTCTTATCTATGTTGATGACATGCTCGTCACTAGAAATCAGTCCACGCTGTTTGATGACTTCTTGAGTAAATTGCAAGCTGAATTTGCTACGAAGGACTTGCGGGAAGTTCATTAATTTCTTGGCATACAAGTCCACAGGAACTCATGGATTGTTTTTATCTAAAGAACGCCATGCTACACTGCTGTTGGGTAAAGTTGGACTCAAAGATTGTATACCTCTTTCAAGTCCATTGATTACCAACGTCTCGGAAGACGCTCACTCTCCATTGATTACCAACGTCTTTGGTTCTCTGCAATATGTATGTTTTACAAGGCCGGATCTATGTTATACGGTTAACATTGTTTGTCAAATAATGCAACGCCCTTTGGAATGTCATTATCAGCTGGTTAAGCGTATACTGCGATATATCAAAGGTAGTGTCCGCTGTGAACAGATGATTTTGAGTGAATCTTGTCTGTCCTTACAAGCTTTCGCCGACTCAGATTGGGCTGGGTGCAAACAGACTCGACGGTCGACCACAGGGTTCTGGGGACGGAATTGTATCTCCTGGAGTTCCAAAGAGCAATCGACTGCTCTAGGTCTAGCACCGAAGCTGAGTATAGAGCCCTGCCGACTACTGCTGCCCAAATTGCTTGGCTCAAGTATCTGCTTCAAGATCTACATATTGAACTTGCCGGCATTCCAGTCCTATACTCTTATATATTTTTTAAGTGATTAGTTTATTTTATTGATGAACTTTATTTATTTCTTTCGTACTTTGTAAATTGGGATCAACTTATTTACCTTTGTCCATTTATGTATCGAGTTGTTAAATAGCACATGATAATTGTTTGGTACAATTATGTGTATTTTGTAATCATTTTTACATGATGGCGGCGACGGCAATTCCCTATGTATATCTATATTGATTAACATAATGTGCTTAAGAAGGGGTATTGTGATTATTCTTCTGACGAAATGATAGAATTACGTATGAATTAATAATCTGAGTATGATGAGTCTGTTGTTGATGATTGATATTGGGAAAGAATAAGATACAATGACGGGGGTACGAGTGAGATATACAAGTTTGTAATTAGTTGATAAATTATTATATGATTTAGATACAAATTACTATTGATACTAATTTTAATTGGTGTTAATAGATATTCCTAATAATTAGGAATCAACTGAGGGTTGGGTAGTGACTTAGAAGCCTTAATGTAACACTTATCGAGGGATGAGTGTTATTACATGAATTTAGTTAGCATTGTTTGATTGTTCATAAACTGATAATGATGAATAAAAATAAAGCAAAACGTGAGCATGAATCTGGAATTGAGTATGAATTGAGAATTAATGAAGTAATCAGTAGTTATTTATGAGTAATCCGGTTATGTTGTGATTTTAGCTATTTTATCATATCATATGTTTTGATATATCTGTTCTTTTTATTTATTGAATGTTTGTGATTATATGTATATATTCATCACATTTATGCACTATCTAGTTAACATGGGCATTAGTATTTAGTTGTGATGTGTATCTACGGAATAGGAACTTGCCGACACCTAGGCTTGTGACCTCACTTGGAGTTCAGATCTGTTTAGGACTCGCCCATGATTTATCGTTCTATTCGGTGTGATTTAATTTATTATTTGATTTATTATTTGTAAGACAGGTTAAGTGGTGCTTTTTCAGATCTTACATAACTCGGGTCATATATTCAAATAATTTTCCTGATTAATAACCATTGAGGATAAGATCCACTGCGAGTTGCCTTCGAGTATATAATATAAATCCCTTCCTAGGCCTATATATATAATTTTATCAAATTATATATGAATTAATAATCTAAGTATGATGAGTATGTTGTTGATGATTGATATTGGGAAAGAATAAGATACAATGACCAGGGGTAGGAGTGAGATATACAAGTTTGTAATTAGCTGATAAATTATTATATAATTTAGATACAAATTACTATTGATACTAATTTTAATTGGTGTTAACAGGTATTCCTAATAATTAGCGAATCAACTGAGGATTGGGTAGCGTCTTAGAAGCCTTAATATAATACTTATCGGGGGATGAGTGTTATTACATGAATTTAGTTAGCATTGTTTGATTGTTTATGAACTGATAATGATGAATAAAAATAAAGCAAAATGTGAGCATGAATATGGAATTGAGCATGAATTGAGAATTAATGAAGTAATCAATAGTTATTTATGAGTAATCAAGTTATAAAATGATTTTAGTTATTTTATGGTACTATGGCACATCTAGGCGTAGAGGATATGTCGATGATGCATGTGACATGAGTTTTACGCTACACACGACCCTAAGATAATTAAACACCCAAAATTCAACTTGTCAATTAGGGCTGATCAAATAATACTTAACGGCAGACACGTCACAATGTCTAAACCCATAACAATACACAAGGGCTCACTTAAGGCCTACCTTATCGAATCGGCGGAACGCTAACTTAGTTGAACTAAAGCCAAAACAGTGAAAAAAATACTAAACCAACGATCAGGTTTTACATGAAATGTCCAAGGAAGAGTATTTGGTGGCAGTCTTAATTGTATCTCACAATAAAATATTTTAGAAATAGATAAGTTTTAATATGAGATCAATATTTTTGTCACAAATTATCATTTATAGGATTTTATAGATTTTCCCTTTCTTTCATGCTAAAATTAGAGGCACCTTACTTGTATATTGAATTTGCACCAAAAAGGACAAAAAGGTTGCCTGGCAGCATTAGATATGCCAATCGAGCCAAGTCAGTTCAGCCTGTGAGTGTTTTGGTTAATCAAGGGCCGTTAACCTTTATTACATCATTTACAAGGGCTAATGTGATTAACCGAGCGGTTCATGAGGAGATTTGAGCTCAACGGCGGACTTTAGCACCTTAGGCGAGTGATGCGTGCTCAAGCCAGGCAGTCCACCAATTTGACTAATCACACTCAGTCCCTCCACACTAGGTCTGAAGAAAGAACAATCTCATTACATTCCATAACCTCATTTTTTGAGCTCAGATGCATCAACCAGCTTGTTTGATAACCAGAATGGTTGTGAATTGAATGCCCTTTACCAGCGGGCAACGTCGCTTCCCAGGATATGCCACAATGTCTTCACTACTCGGAGCCTTTGTTTGGTGGGGAACAGTGAGGAGGACAATACCTATTGTGAGTGATACAAGAGCCCAATTGGCCAAATTGGTGATGGGTCTTCGGCACCATGTGCTAACTGTCATGAGGAGTGGTTGTGTAGTAGGACCATTGATGATATTTTTTCTCCATGTGTTACTCAGAGGCCACGGCTCTTTATATTCATTCTCATTTATTAGCCTCACCATACTATGGACGTTGTGAAGCATTGCAGTGAATCTTCATTGGCCCAAGAGCCAACAACTTTGATAATGCCATTCAATTTTCTAGTCTTCCTATCCTGTCTGCATAACAGCCCCAACTTATAGAGGAGATTTTGATAATTCTTCTTCAGCTAACTATGTAAGTCCTCAAAGAAATATAGTTTGAAGGGAAAAAAAGTTCTGTTGCTCGTAACAAGGCAATTGAATCTCTTGCTATTCGTTTTGCCTCGTTGTTAGTGTTTAGATTCAACTGGGAGGTGGCATTGAGCTTCTGTGCCACTTGGTCCAGATTGGGCTGATTTTAATCCAATCTCGATTTAAATATAAGTCGGACGTAAATTTACAAATTTTATTTCATGATACAATGATAAAAAAGCCGGACATTAAATACCGAATCAATTTTTTTAAAAATAAAAGATATTATATTTTAAAAGAATTATAAAATATCAATTTTTTTAAAAAATATAAATAAATAAAAATTAAACCTAGCCCAGATTAAATTAAACTTTGCTCAAACTCGACTCGGATCAAACTCTTGAGTTTTTCACTTAAATTTAGATGAAGCCTAATTATAAGCCGTTAAACGAGTTATTATCCATTACAAATAATAATCAAAGTCATCAATTGTAATCTTACCCGAATCGATTCCTACCCGGTTCGATACAAGAGACCCGTTACGTTTAACGGGTAATTATCATCTTCGAATTAAAAATCGACACGTGTAACTGTAGCCTTTTTCTCTCCCTTCCTTTCCTCATTTCAGAATCCACCGGGAAAACACCCACTCCCCATCGACTCCGGCGCCGGTGACCAACCCCTCGCCGGATCTGTAAAAAGATCCCAACTTTGTCCGCCGGCGATGCATTTTCCGGCGACCTCCACCTCGTAGCCCCATCCATGGGGAAAAGGAGGAAGCTTGAGCTAGCTCTGAGCTCAGCCTCGGCCGCCTTCGTCGTCTTACTCCTCCTTGCTCTCTACCTCCGCCGCCGCCGGAGAATCTCGGCGGCGACACGGCGGGGTGGGCCGGAGGGCGGCGACGCTGGCAACTTCGAGCCGGCGGGGAAGGAGGAGCTGCTAAGCTTCGAGGGCGGGGAGGGGTTGACGGTGCAGGACATACTCGACGCCCCGGGGGAGGTGGTCGGGAAGTCGAGCTACGGCACCCTCTACAAGGCCAGCCTGTTGAGGTTGGACTCCGTTGTCTTGCTCAGGTTCCTCCGGCCGGCCAGCGCCGGGCCGGCAGCGGAGGTGCTGCCGGAGGTTCGGCTCCTTGGGCTCGTCCGGCACCCCAATCTGGTGCCGCTGCAGGCGTTCTATGCCGGGACGAGGGGGAGAAGCTTCTTGTACATCCCTTCTTTCCGCATCGGAATTTGGCCGATTTCATGAGAGGTTTCTTTGATTTTTTTATTTTTTCTTTTTCTTTTTGGTTCAAAGTTGATAGCTTTTTCAATCTGTGTTGGAGGTTGGGATGGTAAAAATGTGTTCTTGATTTTGTTAGCTGGGAAATTTGTTAGAACTTAGGTTTTGAGTAGATTGGGAAGATCTGGTTCTTCATTTTGAAGCTTGAAACTCGAACTAGAATATTCTCAGATCGTCTAATGGGAGGGGGAAAATGTGTTTTTATGTTTGTTTAGTTGAAGGATTTGTTGAAACTACTGTTAACTAAACATCAAAGTTTGGCTAAGAGCTTCATCAATGTAAGTTTGGGCTCTTGTGTTTTTATATTTGCTTGGATAGGATAGGCCTCAGATCATCGCATGAGGTGAGAATGCGTTTTTTTGTATGTTTAGTTAGGATAGGCCTCAGATCATGTATTGAGCTAGGAAAATGTGTTTTTATGTTTGCTTAGTTTAAATAATTTGTTGGAAGTTTTGTTGATTTTACATCATGAGTTTGTTTCGAGAGCTTCAATACTGATTCTTGTTTGTTTGAGGAAGAAGATTATTGATGGGCAGTCTGTTTCTTGTGGAATTTGTACTTGCTTTGCTTGAAAAGGCCTTGTTTGTCCTTCTACCTCGGTACTTCTGTCCTGGTTGATATTTGGAAGAAAAATCTCCTTATCTTTTTGTCACTTGGTCCTCTATAATTTGTACAGCTGATTTTCATTAGATTCCCTTGACAATCTGAAAATGTCTATAATCATCAGTCGTTTTCCAAAAGATCATCAAAATCTTATTGTCTGAGATTGATGCGTGTGTGGATGGGTTATGCTAAATTCTTTCCTTTATCTTATCTAATTGCTTGTTTACCATTTTAATGGCAGATGGTACAGTGGAAATCCATCAATGGTCTGTAATTTACAAGATATCTCATGGTATAGCCAAGGGGCTTGAGCACCTCCATACAGGATTGCAGACTCTAATCGTCCATGGCAATCTCAAGTCAAAAAATGTGTTACTTGATTCGGACTTCCAATCTTTTGTATCAGATTTTGGGTTGCATCTAGTTCTGAGGCCAACAGCTGCACAGGAAATGCTTGAAGCGTGTGCTGATGAAGGATACAAAGCTCCAGAGCTGATCAAGATGAAAGAAGTGAGGACAGAATGTGACATATACAGCTTGGGGATTATCTTCCTTGAAATGCTCACCGGAAAGGTGCCATCGCACCATCTACCCACGACATTGAGGAATGCAGTTCTGGAGAAGAAGGTGATGGACATAATGAATCCCAAGCTTCTCAGGCAAATAGGTGGTCAGAAGCAGCAGCAAAATGTTGTCAACGAGGAAACCTTGTTGATCTACTTTCAACTGGCCATGAGTTGTTGTTCCCCATCCCCTTCCCTAAGACCGGACATCAGACAAGTAGTTAGGAAACTTGAAGAAATTGGCCAACAATTTTGAATCGTTGATTTATGGAAGATGATGACAATGACCACTTAATTGATGGGAATTTTATATGCTAATACCACTGATTTTGACACCACAAGCACGCTAACAAAGTTGGTGTGGTGATGGATGATTTGTGGGATATATATTCTTTCTGGAAGGAGGAGAATATTTATGTTGAATTTGAAGTTGAAAGTTTCAGCAAACTAGACAAAGCTCTGGATTTTGGTGATGGGTTCATACAGTTGATGGAAAGCTGTATTTGTTTTTAGGATCCAGGTCAGATTACAGTAATGGATTCCAATGGGCCAGGAAGCACCTGTCAAGAAGACTGTTATGAACTGGAAGAAGCCATGTGACCTCACAAGAAGCCAAACAAATAAATTAACTATTTCAAATCATTTTGGGAAGTGGGGATGAAGAGATCACTCAAACAAGGCTACTTTTCGTCTTCATTCTTGGATGGATAGATAAACAGGTGTTCAATCAGAAAGATTTCAATGTTTTGAGATAAAATGGTTCCAGAGCTGTAATGGAAGATGCCTTTTACCGGCTATTCCCCATAGTTGACCATGTTTTTGGCTTGGCTTCGTTGATGTCTAACTAGTAACTACCTCCAAACACAGCTAAGCTCAAGATCAACTATCAAAACTGAAAAATGGCAAGTGCATGTGATTGTGTCTGACTCTCTTATATTGCAGATTAGTTAATTATTCCATGTTTTAATCGGTAAGAAGTAGGCCGGCTGGAGGGGGGGGGTGTAACACCTCAAATTCGGTTTCACGCTCGTAAACCGAACTAATATGTTACAGGCCCCGGTTAGGTCGGCTAATCCAAATCTAATTCGTGCGGATCCAATCTTAGCGTCTTAAAATGAAGATATAATTCTCAATACATGGATGAATGCACAAATCCTTATTTCGATAAAATTAATAAAAATTTTGAAATATAACGGACACGAGTTTTCCCTAAAAATACAATTAGAGGCCACCTTGTCAAATATACATATGCAAATATATATATAATTATTTTATCAAACAATTTCATTCATACAAAATATAAAATCTAACATGTTGTAGCTCATTCTAGAACTTGGGTCTCAACCCACCATGCTTCCATTGCCCAATCTATTTCTGTTCACATCATCTCATCATCTTTTAGCACTTAATTACGTCCTATCATCATATCTTAAGCATTAATCACATCATATCATGTCTTAACATTTCACGTCATTCTCAAGATAATAACATCATAACAAAATATTAATTACTTTATCGACTGCCATGTGTGCAAATGACATCATTACTCTTCCATCCAAGCTGGCTCCTCCAACTCGTAATTGTTACCTACATATAGTACAAAAATACGTCAGTAACAAGTGTTACTGGTCCGAAAAATAAAATAACTATAACAAGCTGGCTATGAGAGCAAACTTTCATATGAAAGAAAACATCATATACTCCATGTGAACACTCTGAAGGGCACTACTGAGGAGCCACTGGGCTGCAGACCCGGTAGCATCCCGAACTTACTGATCTGCTGCTGGTACTGTGCTGCTCTCGGCACTTCTTTTTCAGTACTTCACGTAAAACTTTATCCTAAGCCCTCTCCTTACCTCCATATTTCTCCTGGCCTTGAGCACGAAGGCCGAGTACTCTCAGGCAGTCGCCTTTAATACCTTTTGAACCACAAGTCCGGACATGTGCTGTACTAAACAGTACCCGTAAACCTCCACGTTCTCCGGGTGTGAGGAACTCAAATGCGGAGTTGTCAGGATCCCTCGGGAATGGAACAGTCCGCTGGCACTAATCCAGAGCCTGTTTTGACTATCACGGCATCCGCTCATGGTACGTGCAGTCGGTTTCTCCATCTCTCATCTCACTGAAAACGCGAAAACTACATATATATAGGGCTGGGTAGGGATTTATATAATAGGCCCGAAGGCAACTTGTGGTGGATCTTGTTTTCGAAATCCTCCTCGAGGGATCTCATCCTCGAGGGGTTATTAATCCGAAAATCTATTCGGCTAGATGGCCCGAGTTAAGTGGGATCCAATAAAACGCCACTTAACCCGTCCTGCAAATGATAAGATAAACATACAATAGAAAGACGTAAAATAGAGTCGAGTCCTAAACGGACCTGGTAGAAGCTCCAAGCGTGTCATCGCGCCTAGGCGGCGAGCTACTACTCCGTACCTACACATCAAAACTAAATACTAACGCCCGCTAACTAAATGATGCATCAAACTCAATAAACATCACACAATACGAATAACATCCATCAATAGTCAAGTAATCATAATGTGAAAATAATTCTAAGTCATCCTATTCATACCAATTTTATACTGTTTTTCTAAGTTACGTCATACTCGATTAGCATGCTCATATTTACTTATCTCACTAGATTACTTATCCTCCATGCACTATCAATCACATCATGTAACTTCATTCATAGTCTGGCATTCATCATGATAACTACTCAATTCTAACATGTTATACTAACAATCATCATCAATTTTAAATAATCAAATCGGAGGTAATTATACCTCACGTCATCGGCAATCGGCGACGGCTAGGGTTCCGTCGCGCGTCTCGGAGCTCGAATTCGGCGCTCATCGGCATCCGACGTTCGATCGGGATCGACTAGATGAGCTCCGCGGAAGATCCGGCGAACTCCAGTGAATCCGGTTTTCCAGCAAGTTCTGGCGGTTTTCCGGCGGCTTTAGTGGTTTTCCGGCACCTCTCCGCCGGTTTTCCGGCAACAGTCGCCGGCGGCATCTACTGGCCGGAAAGTGCTCATATTGGGTACCATTGGAACCGGCTCGGCGAGCCCGATACATCTACGACGTCGACATGGCCAACGGAGGCGGCGGCTCGCCGAAAAATGCCTAAAACAGAGCGGCGGCGATGGGAGAAGAATCCGGCCGGTCTGGGCGGCGATGGGCTCCGATCTGGTCGGGGAGGGTCGTGGGTTGGTCGATGGTGCTGAGGCAACCACTGGATGGCGGCTGCGATGGTCGCCGGCGGCAGAATCGGTGACGCGATCGGAATGTAGCCGCGGCGCTAGGCATGGCGATTCCGGCGTCAAGGCGGCCTGGCGGCAACCGGGACTGGTCGGGGCAGCACGGCGACGCCATGGCGGGGCTAGGCGGCGATGCCCGGTGGCAAGGCGACGACGGCGCCGGCGGTGGCGGCTAGGGTTTAGAAAAGGAAAGGAGGAAGAAAGGTCGGGGAAGTGAGAAAAGCACTTGGGTGGCAATATCGTAAATATTACTTGACTCGTGTCCGGCTCGAGTCAAGAATAATAACTAAGGCATATATTAAATTCTAAAAAAAATCGGGAAAAATCCTATAAAATCAATCAACACTACAACATCATAATGATATGCTCTAGAACTATCAACCCACTCAATTGCCGGTAACGCGTCCTAACGCAGTAAACGGCCTAAAACTAATTCTACGATCCACTATATATAAAAATAAAAAAACTAGCATACTCTTATATATTCTGATAACTCATTCTGTTCTGCTGTATTCATGACGTTATCATCATATACTTGGGTACGCATAACCCTCATAGCTCATACACGCAACTAGCGACGGCTCAGTACACGTGTTCTGAAACTGACTCTGTGAGATCCCTCAACTTAGTCCCACATCTAATACCTACTGGGAGACGATCCTGTTTATAAGTGGGAATAGACTATAGATCTTTAACTTTCGGGGTACCCATTTTAAAGAAATGACTTAGGCCCATTACGTTGCACTTTGGGCCGGGTCGTTACAAATGGTATCAGAGCCAACCTGGTTCCGTGTTAGATGGTGGGCTGGATTAGAAACGTTGGCTAGGCTGCCGGTCATGGGCCAGAAAGGTCGTCGGCTGGGGCTAGCAACGGGCCAAGAATAGGCATTTCAGGGACGAAATTCCCTAAGGTGGGTGGATTGTGAGATCCCTCAACTTAGTCCCATATCTAATACCTACTGGGAGAAGATCCTGTTTATAAGTGGGAATGAACTAGAGATCTTTAACTTTCGGGGTACCCATTTTAAAGAAATGACTTAGCCCATTACGTTGCACTTTGGGCTGGGTCGTTACAAATGGTATCAGAGCCGACCTGGTTCCGTGTTAGATGGTGGGATGGACTAGGGACGTTGGCTAGGCTGCCGGTCACGGGCCAAAAAAGGTCACGGGCTGGGGATAGCAACGGGCCAAGACTAGAAACGTTGACTAGGCTGCCGGTCACGGGCCAGAAAGGACGTGTGCTGGGGCTAGCAACGGGCCAAGAATAGGCATTTCGGGGACGAAATTTCCTAAGGTGGGTGGATTGTGAGATCCCTCAACTTAGTCCCACATCTAATACCTACTGGGAGACGATCCTGTTTATAAGTGGGAATGGACTATAGATCTTTAACTTTCGGGGTACCCATTTTAAAGAAATGACTTAGGCCCATTACGTTGCACTTTGGGCCGGGTCGTTACAAATGGTATCAGAGCCAACCTGGTTCCGTGTTAGATGGTGGGCTGGATTAGAAACGTTGGCTAGGCTGCCGGTCACGGGCCAGAAAGGTCGTCGGCTGGGGCTAGCAACGGGCCAAGAATAGGCATTTCAGGGACGAAATTCCCTAAAGTGGGTGGATTGTGAGATCCCTCAACTTAGTCCCACATCTAATACCTACTGGGAGAAGATCCTGTTTATAAGTGGGAATGGACTAGAGATCTTTAACTTTCGGGGTACCCATTTTAAAGAAATGACTTAGCCATTACGTTGCACTTTGGGCTGGGTCGTTACAGACTCAACTCGAAAATAACGGTCGAACCGACCGGTTCTGAATATAAAACCCTGACTCGAATCGTGGGTTTTATGGGGGTGGGGGAGGGGGTTAAATCGGTAATTTCAGTGATTTTATTTAGATATTTCTACATCCAAATAAAATTAATTATGACTTCCAATAACTCATTTAAATCATTAGGATTATCAATTTTATCATTAAAAAATATCATTAGCCAAAAAAATTTTTATTTAAAAATGCTACTCAAACAATTAACCAAAATAAAAAAGGAAAACTGCGCAAAATAAAATTTTTTTGCTGAAATGCTTTCCCGGTGAGAAAAATGATTTGACCCACAATCCCAATTTCCTCAAAGTAAACCCTCCTTGAGCGAGCATAAAGTCCCCGTTTTTTTCCTCCCCCATAATCTGTATTTGAAGAATATATTTCCAACCCAATATCTTAAACAGTGAAACCTCCAATATGATGCTTAAGCACTGTATCTGTTTTATCTAATACTTTGAACTCTTTATTTAAGAAGCACATCATTGTTGGATTAAATGATAGAAATTCCAAGTATTTCATGAAGATCATGATCTGGAGCTATTGCCATGACCACTATGAGCAAACCAATGAATGACAGACAAAAATGAATGTAATTAGAAACTACTATTTTGCTAGATATAGACAAGCTTCTACAATGGAATACGACTGTGAAGAGTGGAAAGTTGTTCATTTGAGTTGCTAATAGTTGATACTACAAGGAATACAATGAATATAATAAATTTCCCTTTGCCAATGGAAGCTGAATCAAAGATCTCATACTACTGACTAATGACAGCCTTAGATCTTAATAATGCAAATGTGAAATGTTTATTCAAGCGTGATTTTGCTGTCCATTTCTTATTGGATCCACCTTGTTGGAAATTTGATTTTCCTTGTTTGGAATAGGAGTGTAAACAAGTCAAACTTGCTTGCAAGCATTTTATGTTCGGCTCGATTAAAATGCACGAGTCAAACTTGCTTGCAAGCAAAAAATATTCAGCTCGAAATAAATAGCTCGTTGAATGATGAACAAAGCTTGAGCTAAAGAGTGTTTGGCTCGATTTGACTCGAAACGCGAGGTCAATGTGTTCAAACTCGTAAAAATACTCGGCTCGACTCAGCTCATTAATACTATTGAGGTCACATTAAATTTATATAGTATTGGAAAGAAATTTTTGATATAACATAAGTCGAGCACGAGCCAAACACAAACATTTATTCAGCTCGAAACATAACGAGCCAAACCCAAATACCATGAATTTTGGACGAGTTTGACTTGACCCATAATACATCAAAACTCGTTAAACATTCAAACAAGCTTAAATATGCTTGCTAAAAATCACATCAAATTCAAAAGCATCCCTGCTCGGTTTAGTTAAGCTCGTTTACACCCCTAATTTGGAACCATACGTGGAAGGCAAAAACAAAACAGAGCATCAAAATGGTGAAGAAGAGATATGACAATTGGCCAAGAATAAGAACATTAAGATGGTGGGTTACCTGTCAAGGTGAGACTTGTGGACTCCTCATGGTATATCTCAACATAGCCTTCTCAACAAAATAGATTTTCACATCAATCTTATGGAATTAAGCATCTTGGATTTGGTGTGGTGATGCAGATCGTTAATTCTTATTATCACTAATCAGTACTTATCTATCAAATTAGGTTTCTTAATTAATTGAGATTATCGGTATCAAACTAAGGAATTTTTTATAATGAAATTGGAGATAATCGGTGATACTAGTAGGCTTTGCCAGCATTCTATGGATTTCTAACTTTCACTAAGAGCTCAAATGAACTACTAAATTCTTCATTCATCAATAGCACAAAATTACATCCGATTATTTATAGAAAAAATTTTAATCAACAAACTCTAAACATAAATGGGCCTAATAGCCTTACAAATGAATTTCAAGTACAATAACTATTACCCATGGTTGTATAAATCGGAATCGGAATCGGTTTTCGAGGGAGTCAGATTCGGAATCTGAATCGGTCTAAATCGGACAGGAATCGGTTCAGTTAAATCGGTCTAAATAGGTCCAAATCAGTCATATATAATAATTTGACAACTTATAACATAAATATATAAAAATTAGATGTTGATGTCATTTTGATATTATTGTGCGTATTATATTTTATGATATTTTTTAATATTTTTTAGATTTTTTTTGAATTATTTAGAGTTAGTTATTATTTTTGACTCGAGTCGAACACGAGTCAAGTTTTAATTACGAGAATGCCACTGAGTGTTATTTCTTTCCCTCGCCCTTTCTCTCCCGCATCCACCCTCCTTCCCCGTCGCCGCCGCTGCTGCCGCGCCCCCCTCCCCCAGACCCACCCCGCCCCGCCGTGCGCCTTCAGCACCCCGCCCCCACCCCACCCTCGCCCGCCGCGCCCCGCCTCCCCCTGCCAGCCCCACCCTGTCCCTCCCCGCCGCCGCCGCCCCTGCGCCCGAAATCAGCCGATTTGGGCCAATTCCGAATCAACTCGAATCGGTCGGAATCGGCTCGAATCGGCCGATTCACGGACCGATTCGGATGAAAACCGATTCAATGGGTTTTTTGAATCGGTTTTCCTCCGATCCGAGTGAATCGGCCGATTCCGATTCGGAATCGGCGATTTATGCAACCCGGCTATTACCCAATACCCAACAATGGGCTTATTTGCTCTTAACCCATAATTATAATGGGCATACATACAGCCAATTAAACAAATTTAGAGTAGATATATTTGTCACTAGAAGGTGAGAAGACATTTGAGAAAATAGTAGCATGCCTGTACATTGTACTGCCTTCACAATCCATCTTCACATTTTCACCATCGTTGAAATAATTTTTGCAACATCCAAATGGTAACTCGGTTTTATTCAGTTTTTATGCTTATCAAAACAAAGAATCCGAACTACAAGATGTGTCTCATTGGTGCATT
>JAURVB010000768.1:0-49383 GCA_033002965.1 Piper betle
CGATCGCTGCTCCAGATCTGCCGATTGCCACTGTCAGATCGCCGATCTCGTTGCTCCAGATCTGGATGCTGGAAAGGGGAGATGAAAGAGTAAAGGTGAAGAATGTTTTGGGTAAAACCGGTGATCTCGATCTCGACCTCGAGCTAAGTATAACTTCGTTATTATTTAGCTTGACTTGTTATGCCATGAACTTCGACTTGAACTCGTGAACTCTAACAACTAACAATATCTGAGCGAGTTGACCCCGAGTTTGTCAAAAACTACGACTTCGGACCACTGAGCCCACCCTACATGCAGCATATCAAGTACACCAACATAGGCTTTAGGGCACCTGCCCATCATATACCACATTATGTAAACCGTAGTTCCCAATATACATAAATCTCAAAATCCTTAAATACATAAGTCATGCAACCCAAATACATGGGTGCAGATACAAAACCTAGCCCAATACAAACACATGTACCATCTCTCGCCATGAGCCTGCTGATCTATCCACCTTCACCGGTCACATACATGAATTCATATAGGGAAAACTGTAAGTAATCAAACAAGTTTGATTACTAATATGAAAATTACTACTGATAAAATAATACTGGCTGATGAATGTCTTAATACTCTTGAAAAATTATAATACTTCCAAAGTACATCACAAGATAATAAGCTTAGGCCGACGTCACCAAATATCATAAAAATGTCAGATAAAATCAATGATTTCATACTTACATACATATAAACTTACACTTACGCCCTCACAATCTCTGTATATTGCCCACCATGGTACTCAAGTTGCTAGGAATAATGATGGTGTCACGATTTTTGAAAACGCATTGCATTTGCAGTACGCTACTTAGATTGCATTACATTTGGGTGCAAAAAAGTACTAGTGCAATTTATATATGCTCATACCGCTCACTCTTGTATTTGTAAAAATTGTAAAATTTTTTGTATACTTATATAGTTAGCTTAATTGGGGACTTATATGACAAGTTTAGTAGATCTTCCCGTCAAAAAACTATAAAGGGATCTCATCATTGAAGTTTTGTTAAATTGCAAAAAAAATTGAGTATTGGCCTAGCATTGGAGAGATCCGATCTCTATCGACATTGTCATATGTCTAAAACTCGGTGATAACCTCACTCATTGAGTCAAGTAGAGATGAAGTAGAAGGGTCCTATTGACCTTGATGAGTCGAACTCATCGTCCTAACTCAATGAACTTACTCCGCATATCCTAGCAAAGAGATGAAACCTGAATTATAATTGGATTGCATAGACATGCAAAATGAAGCAACACTTCCACATTTGCAAGACTAAAAAAAACTTACTTTATTATCTTACTTAGTGGGGTGTTAAACCTCATTAGGCAATATTAGTTAGGGTTTGGTGGTACAAGTACCCTTAGTGAAGTCTCATACCTAGTCATCATACAAACTCAACAGAATGTTTTTGGATGGGACAACAAACAGTGTCCAAATGGGCTCAAATTTAAACCCATGGGTCCTGAGACTCTAAGGGGTTGGTGTAAAAATTAACTAAGTATTGTCCCATGGGTCAACATTATAAACAAGGCCCACTAAGGTCGGGCTATGGTGCTGGTAATAGTATTCTTGGGCCACACACCAATTTTACTATGTATTGTTCATGGGTTTGGAGACTTCAATTGGGCTTGGGTAAATGCATATTGCTAGCCAACACATTGGTCTTGAATCCAGTAAGATTTGAGACCCATACTCCAAGTATTTGGGCCTAAGTGGACTCAGAAATAGGAGGTATTGGCTAAGTCATTTATGAAGATGGAGATGGGTAGACCTCTTATGTTTGGGAAAATTCTAATGCAAGTTTTACTAAGCTAAATACTCCCAAATTTTAATATGGTTTTTGGAAGAAATTTCATGCAATTTCATCCGTATTTGTCTAAGTTTTTAGATTTTTCATCTAGAGTTAGGGAACTAGGGTGTCACCCCTCCATTCCTGCACACTCCAAAAAATGATCAAACTAACCACCTAATTGATTTTTAAATTAAACAAAAATTTTCAGGTTTATATTAGGCAATAAGCGAAGTCAACCATAATTTTATAGATTTTATTAACCTCTTTTAATTAGTTCACAATGGAGCACAATCTCAGAGCATGGCAAGGCATACAGAGATCATAGTATACGCGCCAATAACTTAGGGTTTGTTCATACCTTTTAAGTAGTTATCTTAGTGTAAAAGAATTTACATGAACAATCCCACACACATATTAACAAGCATGTATAAGGTGGACATTATTAGCAACCAACATCAAGGTGTAAAAATTGAGGAAATGTTTGGTCAAGTCATAGGGACCTTGAAAGGTGCTATATTTTGCCAAATTTGTCACTTGTATGGCAAATCCCTCTTCCACAAAGAGATGGACATCAACGTTCTATATCATGATGTCATGAACACAACAAAGTAAACAGTAAGCACAAAGGACTTCTAGAACATGACTAATGAATTTTCTACCAGATCTATGCAAAACAATGAGCATCGTGTATTTACAAAAATGTAATAATTAATTTACAAATAAAAAAATTATGAAATCACCAAACATACAGAACAAGCAAGGAGGGGAGGAAGACTTACCACCAACGAACTAAGGGGACGTCGCAACCAAAGATTTAAAACCCTAGGGTAGTTTGAAGGGAGCTGGAAGCGGCCAAGGAAGGAAAGGAGTGACCAAGGAGAGGGATAAGGATTTGAGGAGATGAGGAAAATGGTGAAAAATAGGAAGAAGATGGGGATTTAAAGAAAAGGGAAAGTTTCCAACCACCAAGGCATGACTTGGTGATGTCCTAAATAAGGTACAACACTTAAAGAGGTATGGGTATCATACCAAATGAGGTATGGAATTTTCACCTTTAAGTGGCTAAGACGACATTGGGAGCCATTCTGTAGGTCCCATAGGGCCTAGAACGGTCCAAAAGAGCTTCCAAACACATGGTAAGCAATCTAGACTCGCAAGAAACATAGTCCTAAACCTATTTAAACTCAACTCAAAAAAAACAAAAATAAAAGTCAAGACATTGTAGTGTCCAATTGGGTGGCACTAAGCACCAGGGAGACTAAGGTTGTGGCTAACACATGCCACACCATACATACACATGTTACAAAAAGGGTTAGGAAAGCAACTTAATCTGGGTTAAAACCAAATTGAAACTAAAACTATCTAGCAAGAAGCCTGGGTTACAATAAATGTCTGGCCCAATTAGTGCAAACTGATGGGCTTAGTTATCTCTTTAAAAGTGATTAATCAATTAAAGATCCTAAGTATACCCCTACTAATATATTATATCTTAACATATAGGTATTGAATGTAAGCCTAACTTGACTTTTTGGGGATATTACATTCTACCCATCTGAAGGAAATTCTGTCTTTAGAATTCCTTTCTTTTGGCATACCACTATCCATCTAACATGGTCCTAGGTTCGCTCTGATACCACTTGTAAAGGCCCAAGCCAATTAGTGCAAGTTGACGCACTTAGTCATTTCTTCTAAAGTGATTAATCAAGTTAAAGATTTTAAGCATATCCCCAATAGTATATTAGACGTTACGCTGGTAGGTATTAGATGTGAGACTAACTTGACTTTTTGGGAGATATTACAATATTAGTCCGTGGTATAGTGGCTATAAGATCTATGGATTGGATAATAGGTGGAGAGTTTAATATCGTATGGGAATGTTTGTAAGGTGGTGTTATTTGTGTGTTAGGTGAGTAAGTAATATGTAGTGGGTGTGTGTGTTAGATTAAGGATTGTTTTGCAGTTTTTTTAGTTCAATATTTATTCGGCATATGTAACGCCCCAATTCGGTCCAAACATAGATCGACTCTTGATGTTATAAATCAGAGAGCTATTTATTGGGCTACAGCTTGGACAAACTTTACGGAAGTGAATATCATCTTTCAAGTAGGCTTAAGATGGGAAAACCTTACATGGATATCATACAATGCTGATCATACTTGTTGAAGGAAAGATATTAACTTAAAGGCACCTAACATGAGAACTCTGAATTACAAGAGAGATAACATCTCCCTTACAATTAAGAGGGTGAGCTTTATATATGCGTATGATCACTCCGAGCTATAACGGAGACAACACTCCCATTGCAGATAAGGGGTTGAGACTTAAAAAGATGTGGTTACATGATCTAATTATTATACATAGTTTTGATCTTTGAGTTATTTATCTTATTCATAGATGATGAGAGTTTGCAAAAAGGAAACACTAGACCATGGTTCTTATTCTACATACCCGGAAATGGTACTCAAGCACACACAAACATTCTACAAGTGCTAGGGCTGCATACCCAAATTCTTGGTCTTCATATGTATTCTTCAACAAGTGTAAACCGTAAGCTTCTCTATTCCAAGTTACTTTAGTACACAGACACAATTACAACTAAATATTTTTAGCTTGCCTTGAGTGCACTAACATCTATTTTGAGACTTTGAGACTCACCCACTATCTAGAAGATTATTAGCCTTCGCCCCAAAATTATTACCCTACCCAATGATATAATAACAATTATCAATAATGATAATAATAATAATAATAATAATAATAATAATAATAGAATAACACTAACACACCAACAACACATGCATCACATAAATGCCAACTCTAAATTATACATAATCTCCATAATGAAATCTAGAGAATATGCCCACATATAGTACAGCACAAAATCAGGTTACAAATACATAGCACAAATGCAAAATACGGTCCCTTGCCACCACCATGAGCCCTACAATCCGTGCGCCTAAGCCGACTAACGCCACGGAACTTCACCTACATAAATATAGAAAAATGTCAATAATTAAACAATTTTGATTACTGGTTCGATCATATCTACCAATAATGTGATACTGGTAGATGGGTATTCCATTACCCATAAGGAAACTTCAACTTCAAGAAAGCCTCACAGGGCAATAAATCAAGATTTAATTTATATAAAATAGGCTGGCGCGTGAAAATATACACACACATACATTTATGCCCTTACATCCTCCATATATCGTATGCCATAGAATTAAGATGGTTTAGAACAGTGTTAACTTAGTGTCACACATTCTAGAAATGTGTTATTATAACACCCCGTTCCAGTTCACCCATGAACCGACCCAAAAATATCACCGGCCACCTAACCGTTCGCTAAACTACTCAATTCGGTTAAGCCAACCCAAATCTCCCCTCGGTGTCTTAAAATGGTAATGCTGACATCTTATTACTCAAGGGGGAAACCTCTTATTATGTTGCTAAAAGTGATAAAACCTCTTTCCCTACCTTCGAGTTAAAGAGTTATCAGATAGAGTCCTAAAGGTAGATCTCGATCTCCCCCTTATCCTAAACTCTTCTTTCTACCTCCTTGTCTTTATCCTTTGCGCCCTTCAATTAAGGAGTTCCCCGTTCCGCTTCAAAGAAGAGTACGGGATGCCCTTAATTAGATGCTATCTGTCTTTTTATAGTTTAAGTAGTTTATATAATGTTTGAATGGGAGGCTTGGGTTCTAACGTGGCCCTATATGCATGCCATGATATGCAATTGTGCACAAATAGAATAATCATGAAAACATGTTTGAAAATAAATAATATTAAAAATAAAATGATAAATATTTATATAGATATAATTCCAAAACATGACATTTATACATTTCACTTTCATTCTAGTTTCGTTCCATAGGCTAAACATTTATAGCATGTCACAGTAATAATCTAAAACAATCTCATCATTCACACAGCTTAGAAATCATCATTTCTATTCATTACATGAAGCAGAGTATCATGTGTGCAACAGCTTTACTACTCCTCTGCAGTCCTGACAGTGCTTAGTCCTCGAGATTCTCACCTACATATATAATAGAAAACCGTCAGTAACGAGTGTTACTGGTCCAAAAATATAACTAATATCAAACTGGCAATGAGAGCAAACTCTCATATGAAAGAAAACATCGCATGAAATCTCTAAAAGGGCAACTACTAAACTGAAATCATCTTTCTTCTCATTTCACTTTCTCATCTTCATAACTTAATTACTTCCATACCTACTTGTATAGGCTGTCAAAAATCACTACCATACCCACTTGCATAGGCTGTCGAAAATCACTACCATACCCACTTGCATATGCTATCAAAAATCATACGAAATACTATATATATATATATCTAGGTAGGGATTTATATAATAGGCCTAAAGGCAACTTGTGGTAGATCTTGTTTTCAAAAATATACTCGAGGGATCTCATCCTCGAGGGTTATTAATCCAGAAGATCGATTGCTTAAATGACCCGGGTTAAGTGGGATCCAATAAAACACCACTCAACTCGTCCTATAATCTGTAAAAATAAATACACGATAAAATAGAGCAATAAATTAAGGGCGAGTCCTAAACAGAACCTGGTAGAAGCTCCAAGCGTGTCCACGCGCCTAGGCGGCGAGCTCCTACTCCGTACCTACACATCAAAACTAAATACTAATGCCCACTAACTAAATAATGCATCAACATGAACATCACACATACAATGTAATTATTATCTAACAGTCAAACAATTATCAGTGTAGAAATAAATCTAACTCATTCTATTCCTACCAATTTTATTATATTTTTCTAAGTGATGTTGTAGTCAGTTAACATGCTCAGTTTTACTTTACTTAATTAAATCATTAATAATCATTCATTATTAATCAAATCATGCAAATCATCACTTCAACTATAAACAGACATTCATCACAACAATTAATCAATCCTAACATGTTGTGTTAATAAATATCAATTAAATCAAATAAAATTCTATAACTAATCATCAAGTCTCGAGTGAGGATTGTGGGGAAGAAGGAAGAAAGAAAAAGAAGAAGAAGTTGGGTGAGAAGGATGATGGAGACTGAACGACAGAAGTGTGAAATATATAGATATCAAAGAAAAGCGAATGGTCATCTAAGAAAATGAATGGTTGTTTAGAAAAATAAATGGTTGTCTAAGAAAAGTAATGGTTGTTTAGAAAAACAAATGGTCGTTTAAGAAAACCAATGGTCATCTCGTAATTAAGCTTGACTCGACTCTGACTCGAGTCAAAAATAATACTAACTCGTAATAATTTTAAAAAATCTAGAAAAATAAGGAAAATCTTATAGAATATAATACACATCAATGACATGCTCTATAACTAAGAACCCAACCAAACTACCTGCAACGCGTCTTAATACGTTATTCGGCCTATGAATAATTCTACGATTTAATTAAAATAAATAAAGGAAAAAAAGCTGGCATACTCTCATATATTCTGATAACTCATTCTGCTGCCATCTTACTAGTGTTATCATCATATACTTGGGCATACATGACTCTCATGGTTCATAACACAAGACCGGACTCGGCTCGGTATGCGTGTTTTCAAATTGACCTGAGTAAAATTAACAGTTGAATCGACTGGTTTAGACTATAAAACTCTAACTTGAGTTGCGGGGCAAGATCTGAGTTGTCCACATCAGCCCTAGCATTCTAGTTTTGATTTTTAAGGGGCTTTCCCTCGATTTTGGATGTTTTTACTTTAGCATTGTCGGCAAGCCTCTGCCTTGCCCCCGGCCACCGGACTGGCACCCCATGATTGCCTCATGACCGACTATCACTCCTTACCCATGATTGCCTCTGGTGACGCCTCTGGCAATGGCGTTTTTGCTGTCGATTTCCACTGCGGCTGCCACCCTTTCGGGCCATTTGTCAGCACCGGCCGACGGTCCTCCGACGAAGCCGACAACTCCAAAAGCATCATCTTGCTAAGATCTCCATTTTGAGACTGCCCACGACCACCACCGTGGCCATGATCGCCGTTGGTGACGTCGCCACACCCAGCGGCGACCTTTCCGGCTATTTTTCGGCAAACTAGTGGCCGGACTCCACCGATCGTCACCACCATCACCTCCGCCTACACCCCGATCGGCAACAACCCTAATCGTGCCGCCGTCGGCATTTTTTGGCAATGTTTGCGTCCATTTTTGCGTCTGCCTGCCAAATCTTGTTCACTAGCCCGCTAGCCCATGTCTGAATCCACCTGCCTGTGCCTGAGTTCATGTCCAGTTCATGTCCGCCTAGTCAACTGAAACCAGTTTTCCAGTTAACCCAGACCGAGCTGGTTCAGCTCAGTTTGGTCTGGTTTAGCTCGGTTCAGTCCGGTTTAGCTCGTTTTCTACCGTTTATTGACTATTTTTTATAATTCAAGAACCCTTGTATTAGTTTAGATGCATATTCACATGATTTAGCATGTTTGGATGTTATGATTATTTTCTTTATATATTGTTTTATTTTTTTATTTATTATTGTTATTCCTTTGGTATTATTCATGTATTTATTGATTATAATGCATGATTAGATGATTACTTATTATTATTAATGATATATTTACTTATTAATATTAGTCTTATTTATTTTTTACTAAATTGTGTGTATATATATATATATATGTATTTATGTATTTATTTATTTATTTATTTTTGTTCGCATGTATGTTATTCTTTATTTGTACTTAATTATGTATTCTTCTATTGTATAACTATGTTGTTATTATTATTCTTGATTAATCAGTAGTAAATGTTTGTTTGTTTATTTATTTATTATTTAATTATTTATATTTTACTAACACAAGTATATATGATATTTACTCGTGTTTACCGGTGTATTCATATAGTATAATTATATTCTTATTTTATTATTAGAGTATTATTTATGTTCATGTATTTATTGTTTATCTAATTATCTATGAGTCTGTTTCTTTGTTTATTTATTTATATATTATTTATTATTATTATGTCTCGATTTGTATGCCACATGTTTAGTTATAGGTTTGTTAGTATGCTTTTCTTTATTGTGATGTATTGATGATATGAGCGCACACCACGAGCATAATCATATAGAGACAATGATATTTTACTTAGCAGTGGGTTTTGATGTAGATTACTGAGTCCGAGCTCGTTGTAGATGTGTTGATGTGCTGGGAGCTTGGACCATAGGTCCATACGACTCTTCCTTTTCTTGATCTCTACTTGACTCCTTGCATGTCGAGTTTAATTGTAGTTTTAGCATGTAGGACAGCATCGGTGGTGTTTTATTGGATCCCTCTGATGTCGGGTCAGTTAGCTATGTTTTTTACACATGTTTAATAAAACTACAAAGATATGATCCCTTATTGGTTTTTGAACTAGAAGCTCTAGAAATATATGATATAAGCCTATTCCCTAAACCTATTATATAAGTACAGCACATTTTTACGGATTTCATGAATAAGAGAGTGAGTGGTATGGAGATATGTATGGACCGCACTAGTACTCTTTCAAACCCTGAGGTAGTGCTAGTGTATGAGGGTGCTGCGTAACGCAGCACATTTATGGAATTTGTGGCACTAACTTAACTGTTCCTTTTGCCACTTGAGTAACGTGGCGGGTGAAATATGGAAGATGTGAGGGCGTAAGTGTTGTATGTATGAATATGAACATGAGCCGTGCATGCGAGCCAGCACTTACTTAAGTATGTTTGCTTACAACCCAATGTAAGGCAATCTCAGATGTTTCTTAAGTTTTCGTGGGTAGTGGAATACCCATTTGCCAGTTTGTACTAGTTATTTTTTCGGACTAGTAACACTCGTTACTGACGTTTTTCATATTATATATATAGATCTTGGAATCTTGAGTTGACTTTGGTGGGAGGATATATAAATGCTACACACTTGAGCTCATCACAATTATTTTCTATCTTACTTGTATTTATATTTGATGTGTTTTGACGTATATTTAACAATGTCGTCCATTCTCATGACACCAAATGGGTTGTGTCGATCTAATTTATCGATCGAGGCTTACCGACCAACAACTTTAAACATGACTCGACTCGATCATAACATTTTGATTCGGTTTAGCTGAACTTGTAGAAATAGAGGAGTTACATTCATGGAGTCGAGCAAAAGGAATCTGAAGAGTTTATTGGATTTGAATGAGTGGAGCTCCTCATCTTAACTCGGCGAGCCCACCCCGCGCATCCCAACAATGAGATGAAACCTAAGTCACATAAAGCAATAAGAGTAAAGATGTGATGTATCCCAACAATAAGAGTAAGATGTGATGAAGATTAATTTTATATTAGGGGAAATTCGACTCTAAGACAATATTTATCTTAAACTAGAAATCTATTTTTATTGTTGTTTTGCTCTTAGTTTTATTTTCTACTATTAAGATAAGTAAATTTATCTCTCTGTGGGACGATACTTGAGCAAGTTAATTAAACTTCTAAGTATGCCCGTGCATGGGTGAGGCATTGCTTCATTTTGTGTGCCGTTTTGAATAGAGTGTGATTAGGGTTTCATCTTACTCTTCATCACATCTTACTCTTAATGCTAGAACCAAAGTCACATAAAGCATTACAATGAACATTTCCTCCAATTGAACATGGAATCACAGAATTTGCCCAGGTCTTTCATCTTAGGAGGTAGTTTTCTTTGGAGGACAACACTACATTCCTCTGTCATGGGCACAGCTTCATTGTGATGTCACTCTCCTTTTCTTCTGCTAGAATATCCTTCAAGTATGTTTTACATAACTAGTGGCATCTGTTCAAGTGCTTCGGGGAAAAGGTATGTTAATTTGTAATTTCTTAAATATGTCAAGGAATTTGTGGAAGTATTGTTCGTCGTTTTGTTTCTCTCAGTCCTAGAAGGAAGTGGTCCTTTCTTTCAACCTCTTCTGTGTGTGCCTCATCCTGCTCTTTCCTTTTCTTTCGGGTATAGCTGACCAATGTGATGGGTTCATGTTCGTTGTTTGGCTTTTCAAATCTTTTTTCATAACTTCATTGGAGCTGAACTGTGTTCTTATGTAAAGTAATACCACTCCGGGTTGTTACGTGCTTCGCCCAATGCTCTTGACCATCGTTCCCTTGAGTTGTTCTGGTTGGCTGGGAAGTACACCCTATGGGTCGCTCACTTGGTTCTCATGTTTGATTGCAAGACAACTTGTTGCATAAACTGTGTGTGGTTGCTGCTGATTCTGCATGGACTGTTGCATAGTTTGTTGCATAGAATTGAACAGTGGGGATCAAATCCTGGTTGTTGTGGCTTGAAAGAAAGTGAAGGGGGTTGAGGAATGCTGTGATGGTGGTGGTGGATTGATTGAGGACAATAGTCGATTGTAGGAAAGACATTCACATGAAAAGTTGAGGTACAGCATCCTTCGTTGTAGGTATTGGAATAGGGATTGGTGTTCCTATTAAAGTTGCCAACGTAGTTAACTTGATCTGCTGCACATTGACCTGTAGAATGTCCTTGTCATACCATTCACACCTTGGCTCCATAACCTATAACCTGTCCTGCATATTTATATTTTGAACTCGATTAGCTAAAGAACTAACCTGAGCAGATAAAGCAGTAGAGTGCATCTAATTCTAAAACTCGGTAATCCTCCTTGATTGCCTTTTTGGTGATGTATGGTGGTTGCTAGGAACCATCAATTCCAGCAGTTGAAAAGCATCGTGTGTTTTCCTAAGAAAATATCCATTGGCCGCTGCATCAACTACGTTTTTGTTTGCCCAACAACCCGTTATAAAAAGTTTGGAGTTGCATCCATCTTTCTATACGATGATTGAGACACTTTTAACAATTCTTTAAATCTTTCCCATGCCTCAAAGAGAGACTCACCATCAAGACACAAAAAGATAAAATTTTGTTACGTAATTTTGATTTCAGAAGGAGGAAAATATTTTAACAAAATTTTTTCAGATAATTAATCCCAAGTGTAATTGCATCTAATGATGACAACTACTCTTTAGCCTTCCTAATAATGAGAATAGAAATAAGCGAAGGTGGAGAGCGTCGTCAGAGACACAGGTTACTTATACATGTACAAACCGATAAAATCGATGATATACCTATTTAGAGTTTTCAATAGGCGATCCACTAAATTGTCCTATAGTTTGTAACATGTTAAATAAAACTAGTTTAATCTCGAAGTAGCTCGCATCCACCGGTGGTGCAATAATACTAGGCTGTAACCCTCTTGCAAGAGGTACAACCCAATCTTGGATTGCCCTTTTGTCATCAATAGCTATTGATACAATCTGTGGAAGTGGAGGCATTTGTTGTTGTTGTGGGTCCATGGCTTCGTCTATTGCTTCTTGTGCTCTTCTTCTAGTGGCATGCAAGTTGCTCAAAGTCCTTTCAATCTCTAGATCCTAGAAAACAAATGTGATCACACTAATCGATGCATAAACAAATAATAACAATGAAAAAGACAATGATATAGTATATATATATATATATATATATATATATATATTAAAAAAATCAAGCACTAAAATCTAAAAGGAAAAGAAAAGAAAAACTCAAATTCTAATCTTAAATTAACAAAGAAAATTCGATCTCCCGACAACGGCGCCAAAAACTTGTTAGAATAAATTCAATAGATGTAATTATACACACTCGAGAACAAAGTAATATAATGATTGAATTCAAGTCATCGTCCGAGAGTATGAATTTCCTTAAATTAATTAAAGAAAATTAAATGAAGAACAAAGCAAACACAATCGACTTAATAATAACTTTAAATTAAAGGAAAGTTAAAATGATAAAACTCGTTCCTGAGGTCGAATTTCCCCTTAACATGAATTTAATCTTCATCACATCTTACTCTTATCAATACATTTCCCACAAATTATCAATATAGGATATGTAACAACCCGCTCGAACCAGACCGGGTGTTACTTAAAAATATAATTGATGTAACGGTAATATTCCAGAACATGAACTGAAATACAGCAAATAAGTCTTGCAACATATAATATAAATCATAACAATAAATCATGTTCTCTAAAATTTAAAATAATCGTCCCACAGTCTCGGACCGTTTCCCATAGCCACATTTATAACACAAGAGAATAATAAGGAAGTCCAACTTTATTATCGATTCACCATACCTGGGTTGGTAAAAGAACCACCAACCACACTTCTATTCTTTAGTCCCAAAGCTGCTCACCTGCGGAGGCAATTCCGCGTTAGTGATAAAACCACTAAGCCGCATAATTAAATGAAACAAGTCAATATAATCCCTATTATCATTTCACTCATTATTATTATTATTATTACACAAGTAAAGAGTAATTATCCCTCAGGTCATTCTGAGATTAGTAATTTGTCTCTCAGGTCATTCTGAGATTAGTAAAAGTCGACTCCCAGCTCATTCTGAGATTAGAAAATGTCTCCCAGCTCATTCTGAGATTAGGTGGTCTCCCAATTCATTTTGAGATTAGTCATGGTCTCCCAGTTCATTCTGAGATTAGAAATTGTCTCCCAGCTCATTCTGAGATTAGGTGGTCTCCCAATTCATTTTGAGATTAGTCATGGTCTCCCAATTCATTCTGAGATTAGTCATTGTCTCCCAGTTCATTCTGAGATTAGAAATCGTCTCCCAGCTCATTCTGAGATTAGGTGGTCTCCCAATTCATTTTGAGATTAGTCATGGTCCCCCAATTCATCTTGAGGTTAAAATCGTCTCCCAGCTCATTCTGAGATTAGACGATTGTCCTCCAATTCATCTTGAGGTTAAGAATCGTCTCCCAGCTCATTCTGAGATTAGGTGGTCTCCCAATTCATTTTGAGATTAGTCATGGTCTCCCAATTCATCTTGAGGTTAAAATCGTCTCCCAGCTCATTATGAGATCAGTGCCGACAAGGGCTACCAATTTGGGAAAATACAACATTTCATATTGTTATACCAATTTGGGAAAATATAACATTTCAAATAATTATACGGACAATACAACATTTCAATTAATTATAAGCATACACATAGTAACACACATAGTAATTTTAAAGGTGCGGCCCCGTGTCGGACTGAGTCAATTCCTTGACCCCGATTGCGTTACAGCGCATGGTGGTCGAATCTGGGCTCAGGCTGACCAGGGCTGCCAACAAGGGAAAGTACAACATTTCAAATGATTATACGGACCTGGATATTTCGAACTCGCAGCTGCGACCAATGATCATAATCTGAACGAGAATATAAAATTATACATAAGTATAATTTTATTCGAGTAGGAATGCATGCAACTAAATATCTAATATATATATCATTTCCAAAAATATTAAATATTAAATTATCAACAAATCTAGTGAGATAATTAATTATTCCTGTGACATAATCATTTAAGTCCTACTTCACATTTTAAATTAATTATCTAAATCATAAATAATACCTAACAATTGATAACATAATTATTACTAATAAACAAGTATTTAATTTTCCTTTGCGGTGATAATTATTTAACCCCGATCTTGATGATTTAGTTGACGGTTATAATTTTTTAATCGCTACTATTATTTACAGCAATTTAATTAATTAAGTTGTTCAATTAAATTATTTAAAATAATTTGTATTATTTTAATTCATAAATATTATTAATACAATTATTTTAAATTATTCGACTCAATAAAGTTTCGAACTTTATTTATTTTCATTATGCTATTTAGGTTCGACGCGAGTGATTGCTACCCGACTATAGTTTAATAACCCATTTTCTACATTACTGACTCGTTATTAAAATAATCACTTTATTTACCTAATATTAAATTTAATATGGTAAAGGTAAAATCTATATTTTATTAATTACTTATAACCCTTTGATTTAATTTAATCGCTTGAATTATGCCGATTAATTATCGACCGTTTATCATTACCGTATTTTTATTACTCGTGGCGATTTCATACAATCATTAGTTAGTTTAGTAACTTTACCCATAACCCATTAAAATAATTATTTTTAAGGATTTATTACGAGTTTGTATTATTTTTAACTCGAGTCGGTATCGAGTCAACCAGTATTTACAGAATTGCCACCGCCCTTCTTCTTCTTCTTCTTCCCGTCACCATTTTTCTCTGCACCAAAACCAGACCTTGGCACCACCACTGGTCACGTCCTTCTTCAATTCCCCAGCAACCCAATTGAACAACCATCTAAACATCCTAACCAAGCATCAACAACGAATTAAAACCGCCAAAGATGAAGCCTAACGTCCACGTTTTACAGCAGCTATCCAAGGCGACCTTCCTGCACCCAAAAACCAGTCTTGGCGTCTTCTTCTTCAACCCAAAACCAGATCACTTCCTTCCCTAACTGCTTCCCTCCCCTAGCAATCCAATTGGAAGCCTAAAGCTCGTGCCTTTCAGCAACTATCCACGTCCAACTCTGTTCTGCACCAAGACGCGACTCCTGGCCAGCAGCACCGCCGGGACTGCAAATTGAACTCCTTCCGGCCAGCAGCACCACCGGGAACTCTTCCCTTCTCCCTGCACGACAACCCAACATCCCGGCCAAGCGCTGTGAGCTTGCAGGGCGTGAATCTTGGCTGACGGACTGGTATGGACGCCTGAAAACACCCACAGCGTTGTCCACCCTCCAAACCCCATCCTAGACTCCTAAGACGCTAGAGACTGCAATTCCCTTATCCTAACCCAACTGATTACATAGCATAGAACGTTGATGAAGCAACAGCACAACAAAATGATCATGAATTGGTGAAACAGCAGCAAGTTTACATGACGCCCATGAGGAGGAAGTAGCAGAACTTTACATGATGATCATGAATTGATGAAGCAATAGAATTTAGCATGGTGATTAAGGAATGCATGCCTACCCGGGCGAAAAATAAAATACGGCAAATAATCACATAAAAAAGAAATGCTAATAACTACAAGTTACATGTCAAGATTAAAATATTATCTACATTATTTCATAACGGAATCTCCTTCGACAAAAAGTTACAAAAATTCCTATTTTGATAATTCAGTAATTTCAATGATTTCTACAATTATTTAATTATTTTGTTATTATTAGTAAAGTTTGGCGCATAATTGCAGTCGAATTAGAATTCTGCACTAATAGCTTTAACATATAATTTTGTGTTCTTTATAAGAATTATATAGATAATTACAATTCTTATTTAAAAAATAATTAAATAGATAATTAATCATGATTCATATAACTTAATTTTGCATGCTTCTTATTTTTATAAACATTACCCGTGCATTAAGCCACTTCCCCATAACCTTGATCATTCCTTGCCCATGTGTTTAACACTGGAATTTTTTACAGATCATAATCCATGAAGGGCTATCCCAAATGCACGTCTTCTCGGCTAGTCTTAGTTTTATAGTTTAGAATTAAGGGCTACTAATGTGCATATCTTAACAAAATGATATTTATTGTGCCATGCATTCTACGTTAGAAAAAGATAATAAGGTCAATTTGCAATCATTATCTGGTTTGTATTTGTTATTGGTCACGAGCTTCTTTTTTCTTCAAAAACCGCATTCAATATAATTTATTAGAAATTTTTTATTTAATAATTCAATATAGTACTAACTTTTGGTGAAGTATTTTTATGTTGCAAAGTGTGATTCATGCATAGAGTGAGGACAGCTAATCAGGCGAGTTGAGTTGAGTTTTGCACAGTTCAAACTAGGATTGTTGGATTTTGAGTTGAAGTTAAGTTAAAGAGTTGAGTCGAAGCTAGCCGACATAATTCGTATCTATTGATAATCTTCTTTCATATAATTCATATTAAATTTTAATTTATAATTAAAACATCTAAACTTTGATATAATTAATCATGCATACTTTTATTAAAATTGTTATAATATAATGATATTTTATAATTTAATTAAATTTGTATAAATAAATTTAAGATAAATAAGGTAAAAATTTTTTTCCTTAAGTAAAATACCGAGTTACGAGTCTAGCTCAGCTGAGCAGCCCATGTCGTCCTCATTTAATATCGAGTTCAAAATGAGTTTTTTCAAGGTAAATATCAAGCCAAATCGAGTTTAATCCAGCTTTTATCAGCCTTACATAATCCATAAAAATTAAAATCACTAATAACTACAAGCTATGTGTCAAGAGTCAAATTATTATAGTTTATCGTCTCCTTCAATTAAGATCTATTTTTCAAGTCAATCAGAATCTATCTCAAAGATATTAGTTTATTACAATTTATCACATTCTTTAATGATATTCGTAAGATTAAAATTTATTGGTAGTAAAAGTCATGCATCATGCAAAATCTTGCTTAGTCGTAATAATTTTTCGATCATTTAGATGTAATTACGAGCTAGAAGCATCAAAGTGAATTTAAAATGTTTAATTTCCAAGTTGGAAAATCCTCCTTCGATATGCACGGATCAAAATAATGGAAATCCATGAAAAAACAATCCAAAAACTAATAAATAATTACTAGTTTAACTGTTATTCTATGGCAAAAAAATCTACTCTCTTGTTATTTATTGAATAGTCCAATGCGAGAATTTTAAGTGAGTCTAGATTGTGTCTACTCAAGCTCGGAAAAATTTCCTAGCCCAAAAATCAATTTGGGCCGTTTGATTATATGGAGGACCTTGGGCCCCGGCAAAGTAAGAGTGTTGGAGTTTTTTTAAGATACGGTTAATTTGGAACGTCCTTATTGCCGGACGATCCAAATTGATCTCTAGTGCTCATATAAACTTTTCTCATTATGACATTGTCATATCTTATTGTTTGAAGCACAATATTAAAATTTTGTCACAGCATGCTCATTTTATGAAAGAACATTTTGCTTAGGATTTTGTATGTCATCTTTCACAAACAATTAGTTGGGTACATCAAACTAAACCGATGATTACTTCTAAACTTGATATCTAAAGATCGTGCTTGTGAATTTATTTATGGGCTCACTTGGAGCAAATTATTCTGAATTTATGTTATGATATTTCAGGGATTGTGATCATTAACAAATACCAGTGATTGCTATTTGCACACACATACCTGGCACGACATGTATTACTTGTGTGATTTTGGTCATGAGTAATTATTTTTGTGATATGTTTTGTCTTGGGTTGAAAACATTTGAGATGTTCTGAGATTGACCCAGTAATTATGACTGATATGATAAGCAATAATTGTTTATGACATTATTGTGCCCTAAAAATTTATATATTGTTGTTGTGATAAAATGTTTGTCAAACAAGTTGGCCCCTTATTGCACTTTTAGGGGAAGTTTTGTCCATCTCATTTTAGAATTTTCCATAATTTTATCATATTTTAATTATCATGACATTCATGTAGCATCCTCTTAGGGCGTACATCTCATGCATGCATTAGTTGTGTATTGTAGTGTTTTTTCTGTCCTGAGATGCTTATAGAGTCTAGATCCTTTCCGCTTAGGTTCAGGTCGAGCAACTCAATCGAAGTAAGATTTGGTTCAATCTACCGCAACAATTCCAATTCAGTTTTAAAGTAATCCAGATTTAGGATGTTACATATTTAACTTTAATTTATGATTATTATAATTATATAAACTTAGTAATTTTATTGCTAATACGGAATTGCCTCTGTAGTTATATTTCTACAATCAAGGTATAACATTTTACGATTATGGTTCGAGGACAATCAAAAGATGCAATATATATTTGGTATTTATCTTGTTTTGGACTCAGTATGTGATAGTTATTTTACTTGAAAACTATTTATCATAAACTGAAACTCAATATACGTTTCATGAAACAATTCTCCCATAATTATCTTGAAACTTAAATTCAAGAAAATGAATATATTTAATATTAAATTTTTAGTTGCTCCTACTAAACGACTATCTATTTATGTAGGGTATGAAAAGGCTGGTCATCACAATTTTTTGAATTCGCTCCTCTATTCTTAAGGGTATCGACTCTTTACTGCGTCATTTTTGTGGAGTCAAAAGCTTAATGACAGGCACAAACACAAGATCTACTTTAAAAACCGGAGAGAGAGCTGTGCTCTCCTATATAGTGTGGTGATTTGGGACTAAGAAGACTGGATGACATAGCTTGCATTGCCTGCTGTCTCTAAATCAATTGTTTCTGAGGCTTGGAAAGGGATTGAGTTGGGGCCGAAATGTTAAACACTAGTTTTTCGTTAGGGTTTTACCTTCTTGGAGGTTACCCGGTTCGGGCCAATCTCATGTCGATTCGAGGGAGCTTGAGTCAGAACAGTTTTATGAATATGAGTATTAGGCCTAGATGGCCATATGAGCATGCTATGGAGGTTGATTATGCCTGACATGTATATGATATTTTTAGATATGATACAGTAGAGCATGAGTTAACAGTGTATACACGAGGTATATATATGATTTTTATGAGTTAGCCAGGATTTTAAGCCTAAATATAGTCCGTTGCCGTGTTTAGCATCCGTTTGGGATTTTCTGGGTACTTCATTTGCGTGCACCATAAGAATTTCAGATCACTTGATTATGCCCCTGTGGGCCTGGCTTGATTGAGTTCCGGGATCAAGGCCCATTTAACCATCTTGCCTGGATTCCAACTTATAGAGTCACTTTTAAGACTCGAGTTAGTTTCAATTTTATACGATCTCGTTCCTAGTTTTCAATCGAAATGTATATTTTATATACCCATATGTGGGTCCCAATAGACCATGAGTTGTTGAATGTTTAGATCGTGCCACGTGTAAGATCTGAGCTGTCTACGTCAGCCCTGGCTTCACCATGTTATATTTCCAGAGAATTTTCACAAATTCAAAATTTACACCCTTTAGCGCTTGCATCACTTCTGCTAGCCACCTGTGAGTTTCTGCCATGCCCTCAGCCACCGGATCAGTATGGCCATGACCACCTTGGGGCCAGCTACCAGTTCATACCCACGATTGCCACCAACGTTGTTGCAGTCGCCTCGGATGAGTCAACTCGGCTCGTCTCGGTCAACTCACACGGGTTGACTAGGTTTGCCATTTCAACCCAATCTCGGTCGTTATTCGATCGTTTTAGGTAATTTAAAACCCTTACATTAGTCTATATGTATATTCACATTATTTTGCACAATTTGATGTTATAAGTGTATTTATTTATTTATTCATTATTATTTATTTATTTTTGATAATATGTTTATTGTATATGATGTATGCTTACATGATTGTTTGTTATTATTAATATTATATTTACTTATTAATGTTAGTCCCCTTACATTAGTTTATATGTATATTCACATTATTTTGCACAATTTGATGTTATAAGTGTATTTATTTATTTATCTATTATTTATTTATTTATTCATTATTATTTATTTATTTTTGATAATATGTTTATTGTATATGATCTATGCTTACATGATTGTTTGTTATTATTAATATTATATTTACTTATTAATGTTAGTCTTTTTACATTAGTAAATTCTGTGTGTGTGTGTGTGTGTGTGTGTGTATATATATATATATATATATATATATATATATATATATATATATATATATATACTTGTTCATTGCGTGTATGTTATTATTTAATTGTATTTAATTACATATTTTTACTGATGACTATGATATTATTATTATTTATGATTAATTAAAATTAAATATTTATTTATTTATTTATTTATAGAATGATTATATATTTATTTATTTAATTGTTTATATCATTACGAACAGAGGTATATGTACTATTTACTCATTTTTAACCATTTATGTATATAGTATATGATATTATTATTGTATGATTATTGATTGTTTTTATATATTTATTATCTATCTATTTATTCATTATTGTATGTATTTATTCATTTATTATTTGTTATTAGTTATTTTCTTTATTATGTCTCGATTTATGTGTTGTGTGTTTAGCGGTATGTTTATTTAGTATAGTTTTTTTATTGGGATGTATTAATGATACAAGCACACACCACGAGCATGCATCATATAGAGATGTTAGGATTTTACTGAGTAGTGCGTTCCAATGTAGGTCTCGGAGTTTGAGCTCGCCGTAGATGTGTAGATACGTTTGGAACTTGGACCACAGGTCCGTAGGACTCTGCCCTTCTACTTGACTCCATGTGTGTCGAGTCTAATCGTGTTTTATAAAACTACAAGCCTCTTCCCTTGTCGGTTTTAATAAAACTACAATGATAAGATCCCTTGTCAGTTTTCGAACTTAAGCGCCAAAAATTTATGGTACAAGCCTCTTCCCTAAGCATATTATATGATTACGCGCATTTTTACTGGATTTCATGAATAAGAGAATGAGTGGTACAGAGATATGTATGGACCGCACTAGTACTCCTTCAAACCCTAAAGTAGTGCGATTTATGATGGTACAGTATAATACAGTGCATTTCTGAAATTTGTGGCACTAACTTAACTGTTCTTTTGCCACTCGAGTACCATGGCAGGTGATATGGAAGCTTTGAGGGCGTAAGCATTGTATATATGATTATGATTATGAGCCATGCATGTGAGCTGGCACTTGCTTAAGTATGTTTGCTTACCGCTCAATGTGAGGCAATCTTGAAGTTTCATAAGCGTTTGTGGGTAATGGAATATACATTTCCCAATTTGTAGTAGTTATTTTTTGGACTAGTAACATTCATTATTAGCATTTTTTATATAATATATGTAGGTCTTGCAAATCCTGAACCAACTTTGGTGGAAGGATAGATAAATGTTCCACACACTTTAGCTCAGTGCATTTTTTTCTTTTCTTACTTTTACTTATATTTGATGTATTTTGAGGCTTATTTAATAATGTCTTCTATTGTCATGACATGAAGAGGGTTGTTTCGATCTATTTTATTGATCTGAGTCGTACTAACCGACAACTTTAAATATGACTTGACTCGATCGTAACATTTCTGATTCGGTTCTTAGCTGAACAGAAATCGGGGTGTTACATGAAATGTTTGTATAGGAAAAGGAATGGGATTATTATTAATGGTGAGTTGGTTCTTATGGCAATCAACCCATGAATCCCAGGTGTGTTCAATGGGTTCCTAGTCTCCAGGAAGGAAACATGGAAAGTTAAAAATCCATGACAGCACAACATGCTAACCTCATTACTTCCTTGCCCTTTTCGTCAAACTTCATTCCGGATCGCTGTGTTTGGCTTGGATATTGTAATGGGTGGCTGGCTCTAAAAATTATTTTCCTCCTAAGCGAATGTATAATTTTGATTATAAAAAATGGTGGAAGACTGATATACTGCCTCGTTTGTGCTTGCTGGGTTTAATCCCTTTGCCGATGAATTCCTTGCTAAAGATCAATTTTGGTGCCAACTGATTGTGTGTTTTGCAATGAAGATAAGGAGACTCTTATTCGGATGTTTACCGAGTGTGAATTTGATAGACTTTTCTGGTTTCATATAATAAGATTTCGTTGTCCTGCTTGTTTGGTTGGTTCCTAACAGTGAAGCTTTAATCACAATGGTTTTTGCTTGGATAGATAGTATACCTAATGCTAGCTCAATGAAATTCTTATTTTTGGAATCTATTTGGATAGATAGTATAACTAATTTAATTGTCTGTTTTGTGTTGAATCTGTACAGTATTCCATACTGTTATGTTTTAACCTTTACATGTTAATATACATATTAAACGAGTTAATACTATGATATATTGATATTATGCTAATGTGATACGATTATTTCATGTGTTTGTCATGACATTGGCATTCATGCATTTCCGTCATTTATATGTGATGACAAATTATAGTGTTTTCGTTGTCCAGCCTAGATCCATACTCCGTCTTTACCAAATTTTTAGCTTTTAATGGAATAAGATCGATTCAGTGGGGGTGGGTGGGGGGGTTGGGGGTTGGGGGTTGGGGTGGGGGCGAAGTGTAGGTGGGGTGTGTGTATGGGGCTTCACGGAATCTTTATTTTTTGAAGACAAATTATATATTGAGTAGTTTTTCTACCATTAATCATTTACAATTTTGATCTTAAATTAGTAGCCAAATTACTTTGTACCATTAATCATGTAATATAATTTAATGTTAGCAATTTTGCGTTATTAGCACAAGTTGACTACTGCTCAGATTAGAAACTGCTTAGAATAATTGTCTTGCCCAGAATAAAATTAAAATTTGGCAAATTTATATTAATACAAACAATCATTTCAAAGCAGGTTCCTTATAGAATTAGAAGTCAATATAATTAGTATTATACAAAAAATAAGGCTCCTAAACTTAAATGCTGCTAATACGTAGATTGTTTCCCTAAATATAAGTACTAATAATAAGAATCACAATGGAATTTGAAGTTGCCTAGAAAAAACTCCTACTTATTTTGGTAATTATAGTGATCTACCTATTGTGTTAAAAAGAGTGGGGCCAAAATTAATTGCACCAAATGAACATACGTGAATGAATGAAAAAAAATCAGAAGAGGGTGAATTAAACAGTATTAAAACCTTCACAAATTTTCGGTGACAGAAGGCTAGTTTTCAACTAGTGTAATGCGAAAAAGATCCTCAACAAAATGATATATTCATAGTGTCATACAATATCTTCATTATTTTTGTTAACTAAAGATAATAAGGCGGATCATGTGATCTTCATTATTTAATCATTTGTAGTATTTTTTTAAAAAAGTATATTATATATACATAATTCGTTATACATTTTTACATTATATTAACTTATTAACTTTTCTAGTAGTATTTATGTACCAAGGCATGGTTTCACGACTAGTTCATTAAAAAAGAAATACTAAAAACTACAAGTTACATGTCAAGATTAAAAAATTATCTACGTTATTTCATAACCGAATCTCCTGAATAGTACTTGGCACTAGTGAGCCACTGTGAATACTCATGTATAAGAGTCTACGGGCATTTTAGATAGATTGCAGAGTTTCCTTGTGTGTGAATGTATGAATATAATTATCCCTAACCTATATTTAAGCTATTTTGTAGGTGGTATACTTTGGGCATGCAGGCCTAAACATTTCGTGCAGGAATTCTCTAAGCCCCAGTGTCCTGAAACTGAAGGTTAAAAATATCTCAAGTATGCTAAACTATGTGACATGTGCAGGTACCTCAAGCAAAGAAGAAACATAAGTTGGATGAGCTTCGAGGCTTTGTTTTGCAGCTTGAAGGGACTATGAAAACAACAGGCAAACTGATAGTGTGAAGAAAGTAAATTGTGTTGCAAATGAGGTTTGTGTGTGTGATGTGAACGAGGTAGAATGCCTCTAAATGTTTATGTGAATGCAAAATGTGAATGTTTTGTGTTCGATTTTATAAATTGTGAATGTATACAAGTATGTAAAATTTTTCCCGTGTCCTAGTTACAAGAGATATTTTATTGAATTTTTCCGAGGATTTGATGTCTTCTTTGTAATTTAGATTCATTTAGGATGTCCTATTTACAAGAGCTCAGACCTAGGTGTCTATGCATGTTTTTGGTTTGATCATATATATTTGGTTGCGCATTAGATTCCCTCTAGCCTTCCTTCTTTTGATACCTTGAGTGGTTAAGTTTGTCCTGTAAGTTAGCATTTTATTTTAAATAAGTAAGAGCAATGGTCTAGGAATTAAATTAATTGGTTTAAATTAAATTAATTGTTTTTTAAAAATGAATATTGATAATTCAAAATTTTTTATATTTAATGATTTTTAGTGAATGCAAAGTAAAATCGCAATAGAATAGCAATGAGCTCATTTAGGGGTGGGCATCGGTCGAACGGACGTCGGACAAGTTATTGTCTGCGTTTGTCCGAAATTTTGTCGGACAAAACTTGTCCGATCGAATTAATGTCCGACTTGTCCGTCGGGCCCGGACAACGTTCGTGGACGGTCCGAAATTATATTCTAATTACTAACTCTAACCCTACTTACCAATAATCCGCCGTCGCCACCACCGCTGTCGCCGCCGCCACCGCCCGCCTCCCTAGCCCTCCCCGGCAGCCCTCTGTCGCCGGCCTCCCCCGATCTCGACCGCCCTTTGTTGCCGGCCTCCCCCGCCCTCCGTCGCCCTCCCCCCACCCTCCCCCGACCTCCGCCACCCTCCCGCCACCCTCCGCCCACCCTCCCCCCACCCTCCCCCCACCCTCCCGCCTCCCTCCCCCGTCCTCCCCTGACCTCCGCCGCCCTCCTCCCTCCCCCGTCCTCCTCCGACCTCTGCCGCCCTCCCCCTTCTTACTATTGCTGCCCTCCCCCGACCTCTTCCAACCTCCGCCACCCTCCCCGGCCCTCCTCCGACCTCCGCCGCCCTCCCCGCTCTCCGCCCTCCTTTCCTCCTGTTGCTGCCCTCCCCTTTCCGCCTCGACTCTGCCGCAGCCTGCCTCCGTTGCCCTGTCTCTGCCACTGCCTGCCTCTGCTAGACCGCCACCCTCTGCCTCTGCCGGACTGCCGCTCTTTGCCGCCGATAAGCTTTCACCACTGTTTCAATCAACACGATTAATACTTGATTATTTTAATAACGCCATGTTAATTATTTTATATTTTGAAAATATTTATAAGATTAATAGTTATTAAGTTAATAATTATTTATAATAGGATATAATGTAAAAAAATTATACCGATGAAACGAATTTCAAAAGCATAGGCCGGAACCACTCAACGGCCAACTAAAATCATATATACATATATAATCATACATACTGTGCCAGAACACACAATGGCATCACCTGCGGCCCAGACAACTCAACAGAGCATACAATGTGTCATAAAATATACATGTACCAAACTCTAGTCGACGGTAACAGGTTGTATTATGCATAAACATATACATGTATCTAGTTGACGGTATGTATCATACATAAACATAAATATATATCGGAATCTAGTCGATGGTAATATGCCCGTATCATACATGAACATCAATAAATATTGGACCGGAATCAAGTCGACGGTAACGTGCTCATTATAATAGGATTATACAGAAAAGTACATTTTCACATTCATATAAGTGTTAGTGCATGGGCTAGGAGGTACCATGTGTCTTGTTTTTACACCATAATTTCCAACATCAAATAATTAAATAAATAAATTATAATTTGAAAATAAGTAAATAAATAAATAAATAATAGATAGATATGATAGCTAGGAGGTGCCATGTGTCTTCTTTTCACATCAACTCGCTGCCTTTAATGGAAGATCAATAATATTACAACAAAAGTAAGCCCGCCTGCATATATTGCTTTGTTTGTTTTTATTAAAGACTTTAAATTAAATTAAATGGTTTGAAAGCTCTGTTCAAAATTCATTTTTTATTCAAGTAAATATTTTTAAAAAAAGATTCATATCTTCCACCTGCAATAGAATTTATCAATTGGGTTTTTTTAAATGAATATTGATAATTCAAAATTTGTTATATTTAATGATTTTTAGTGAATGCAAAGTAAAATCACAATAGAATAGCAATGAGCTCATCATTCTCTTTTCTTTTATCAAAGTAGGTGAAAAGTACATTCCTTTCCCATGTTTTTCGCATTGGAATGTTTACATATTATATCCCATAAAGGCCCATAAAGAAACTTAACTTTCAAAGGAAATATTCTGTGGATAGAAAGTTTCTATTTATTTTTTTAAAAAAATTGAATATATATATTATTGGTTGCATCTCATTTTTGCTCTATGATCACCGGTTTTGGCAAAAACATAACATTCAATGTTCAAGCGGGGAATAAATTTGAATATTGGGCAGAAACTCACAAATTCTAGTATAAGAACAAGAGTAGATAATAATATTGAATTCAATTTAACTAGAAAACTACAAGAAAAATAAATCAAATTATTATAGTCTATCTTTTCTTTCAATTAAGATCTATCTTTCAAGTCAATGAGAATCTATATCTAAGGTAATAATTTATTACAGTTAATCACATTATTTAACGAGAGATTTATCAGATTAAAATTTATTTCTAGTATAAGTCATGCATGATGCAAAATCTTGCCTAGTTGTAATAATTTTTTGATCGTTTAGATGTAATTAAGATCTAGAAGCATCAAAGTGAATTTAAAATGTCCAATTTCCAGGTTGGAAGATCCTCTTTCGATATGCACAGATCAAAATAATAGAAATCCACGAAAAAACAATCCAAAAACTAATAAATAAATACTAGTTATACCCTTATTCTATGGCAAAAAAGTCTACTCTGTTGTAATTTATTGAATAGTCCAATGCGAGAATTTTAGGTATTATAAGTGAGTCTAGATTGTCTCTACTCAAGCCGGGAAAATTTTCTTAGCCCATAAATCAATTTGGGCCATTTGATTAGAAGAGGCAACTCCAGCCATGCAGTAATATCCAGCCGCCGTCAAAGTAAGAGGTTGGAGTTATTTTTTAAGATACAGTTAATTTGGGATGTCCTTATTATCGGATGATCCAAATTGATCTTCAGGGTTCATTTAAACTTTTCTCATTATGATATTGTCATATCTTATTGTCCGAAGCACAATATTAAAATTTTGTCATAGCATGCTCATTTCATGAAAGAACATTTTCCTTAGGATTTTTCTATGTCATCTTTCACATACAATAAGTTGGGTACATCAAAATAAACCAATGATTACTTGTAAACTTGATATCTAAAGATCTTACTTGTGAATTTATTTATGGACTCACTGGGAGCAAAACAATTAATAATTCTTAATTTATGTTATAATATTTCAGGGATTGTGATCATTAAAAAATAGCAGTGATTGTTATATGCACACACAGACGTGTATTACTTTGTGGTTTTGGTCATAACTAAATATTTTTGTGTATGTCTTGTCTTATGTTGAAAACACTTGAGATGTTTTGAGATTGACTCAATAATTATGAATTATATTGTTGTGATATACTGTTTGTCAAACAAGCTGACCCTTTATTGCACTTTTAAGGGAAAGTCTATACATTTCATTTTAGAATTTTTCATAATTTTATTGTATTTTAATTATTTTTGGGTGTAATTAAATTAACATGACATTTACCTAACCTCCTACTAGGGCGTGCATCTCATGCATACATTAGTTGTGCATTGTAGTGTTTTTTCTTTCCTAGACACCTATAGAGTCTAGATCCCTTTCACTTAGGTTCGGGTCGACCAACTTAATCGAAATAAGAGTTAGTTCAATCTATCGTAACAATTTCAGTTCAATTTTAAAGTAAACCAGATTTGAGATGCTACATATTTAACTTTAATTTATGATTTATTATAATTATACAAGCTTAGTGATTTGATTACTAATTCAAAATGGCCTCTTGTTAATTTGAATTAATTAATATTATTTTTAAATAAAAAAGTGTTAGAATATAATTCGACACAAATTACATGTAGTGTGATAGGAATTTAACAAAGTGAGGGGACTCCTCTATGTTTATATCTTCTTCATTCAATTGGAAGAACTTTTGGCTTGAATTTTCAGATATCAAAGAATTAGCCAAGACCTGCCCATATCCCGTTTCAATATGTTGTTAATATTATATTATTAAATATACATAAAAACCCATATTAAAAATAATATTCTAGCTTACAATTTTGATGTTAAATTAAATGCCAAATTACTTTAAACCATTAATCATGTTAATATAATTTAATGTTAGCAATTTTGCCTTATTAGAACAAGTCGACTACTGCTCGGATTAGAAATTGCTTAGAATAATTGTCTTGCTCAAAATAATATTAAATTTTTGTTAATTTATATTAACACAAACAATCATTTCAAAGAAGGTTCCTTATAGAATTAGAAGTTAATATAATTAGTATTATAATAAAAATAAGGCTTCTCTTAAATTTAAATGCTGCTAATATATAGATTGGTGCACAAGATATAAGTACTAATAATAAGAATCACAATAGAATTTGAAGTTGCCTAGAAAAAACTCCCACTTATTTTGGTAATTATAGTGATCTACCTATTGCGTTAAATAGAGTGGGGTCAAAATTAATTGCACCAAATGAACATACGAGAATGAAAGAAAAAAAATCAGAAGAGGGTCAAGATCGAATTAAACAGTATTAAAACCTTCACAAATTTTTGGTGACTGAAGGCTAGTTTTCAACTAGTTTAATGTGAAAAAGATACCTTAACAAAATGATATATTCATAGTGTCATACAATATCTATGTTAACGAAAGATGATAAGATGGATCATTTGATCTTCATGATTTAACCATTTCTTGTAGAATTTATGTACCAATCAGGTTCACGAGTAGTTTATTAAAAAAGTATATTATCTATAAATAATTCGTTATACTTCTTTACATGATATTATCATATTAGCTTTTCTTGTAGTATTATATGTACCAATGCATAGTTCACGACTAGTTCATTAATAATGAAATGCTAATAACTACAAGTTATATGTCAATGATTATAAATATTATGCTACATTATATTCATAACAGAATTCTCCAATTGAACAATTAAAGCAGCTTTAACAAACATATAATTTTGTGTTCTTTATAAGAATTATATAGATAATTACAATGCTTATTTAAAAATTAAATAAATAGATAATTAATCATGATTCATATAACTTAATTTTGCATGCTTCTAATTTTTATAAACATTGCCCGTGCATTAAGCCACTTCCCCATAACCTTGATCATTCCTTGCCCATGTGTTTAACATTGGAATTTTTTACAGATCATAATCCATGAAGGGCTATCCCAAATGCACGTCTTCTCAGCTAGTCTTAGTTTTTAGTTTAGAATTAAGGGCTACTAATGTGCATATCTTATCAAAATGATATTTATTGTGCCATGCATTCTACCTTAGAAAAAGATAATAAGGTCAATTTGCAATCATTATCTGGTTTGTAATTGTTATTGATCACCGAGCTTCTTTTTTCTTCAAAAACCGCATTCAATATATTTTATTAGAACTTTTTATTTAATAACTCAATATAGTACTAACTTTTGGTGAAGTATTTTTATGTTCCAAAGTGTGATTCATGCCTAGAGTGAGGACAGCTAATCGGGCGAGTCGAGTTGAGTTTTGCACAGTTCAAACTAGGATTGTTGGATTTCGAGTTGAAGTCAAGTTAAAGAGTTGAGTTGAAACTAGCCGACATAATTCGTATCTATTGATAATCTTCTTTCATATAATTCATATTAAATTTTAATTTATAATTAACACATCAAACTTTGATATAATTAATCATGCATACTTTTATTAAAATTGTTATCATATAATGATATTTTATAATTTAATTAAATTTGTATTAAAAAATTTAAGATAAATAAGGTAAAAATTTTTTCCTTAAGTAAAATACCGAGTTACGAGTCTAGCTCAGCTGAGCAGGCACAGGCCCATGTCGTCCTCATTTAATATCGAGTTCAAATTGAGTTTTTTCAAGGTAAATATCAAGCCAAATCGAGTTTAATCCAGCTTTGATCAGCCTTACATAATTCATATAAATTAAAATCACTAATAACTACAAGCTATGTGTCAAGAGTGAAATATTATCTACATTGCTCCCAAACAAAATCTCCTTCGACAAAATGAGATCTCGTTGGCTATGGGCCAGCGAAAGGATTTTCCATAATTTTATAATTTTTAATTATTTTTAAAAAAAGGTTTACATGAGATTTTGATCCCAACATTATATATATATATAAAGCCAATCCCTCCCATATTCAAAAGCAGGAAGAGAAAGGAAGATGGAAGATCTCTCATGGCTTCCTCTTGCACTACTTGTGTCTCTTCCCTTCCTGCTACACATCATCCTCCAATCACTCCCCCGTAGGAAGATCAGAAGTAGTAGCTCAACCAACCTCCCACCAGGTCCCCGCCCCCTTCCCATCATCGGAGACCTGCATCGTCTCAACCAAAATGGGCTTCCCCACCATTCACTGCAAAAATTATCTATCAAGTATGGGGACATCATGTATCTCAAGCTTGGCCGTGTGCCGGCGCTTGTCATCTCCTCCCGGGAGCTGGCCGAGAAGATCGCCAAGACCCATGATCTAGATTTCTGCACCAGACCCAACAGAGTGGCCGCCCGGAAGTTTAGCTACAACTACAATGACGTCGGATTGTCTCCCTATGGCGATTTGTGGAGGCAGCTTCGTAAGCTCTGCACCACAGAGGTTTTGAGCAGCAAGAGAGTTCAAATGGTGGGCAGAATCCGAGAGGAGGAGATCCACAAGATGATGGGTCGGATTGCTCAAGAAGCAGCTTCCACAGAGCGAAGTGCTATTGTTGATTTGAGTCATATGAGCATGGACCTTGTACAAGATATTGTGTATAGAAGTGTGCTCGGAAAGAGCTGGGATGCTAGTGATAATTCACTAAGGAGCAAAATTATTGCGCCCATGGAAGAGATTATCTTCTTACTTGCAGCAGGAGTATGTGTGGCGGATTACTTCCCTTGGGCGTGGTGGGTTGATATCTTGAGCGGATATAAATCGAGGGTTGATAAGTGTTTCTCTAATCTCGATCACTATCTAGACAAGATTATTGATGAGCGTCTTGGAGCTCAAGATGGTGAAGAAAAAACTGAGGACGAGGATTTTTGGATTATTTGCTACGATTAGAAAAGAGTGGTAGCATCACAAGGGATAGCGTGAAAGGAGTTCTCATGGTAAACTTCTTTGTTTTCTTTGCTTCTTAGTCTTGGCATCTATAATTCATTGCGAAGTGAGTCTATCTTGGCATGTTGCAGGACATGTTTGTTGCAGGAATAGACCCCAACTCCACGACCATTACATGGGCCATGGCTGAGCTCATGAGAAACCCGAAAGTAATGGTCAAGGCAAGACAAGAAGTGAGACAAGTTTGCGGAGGCAAAGGGAAAGTTGAGGAGAGTGACATGGAGAAGCTTCCATACTCAAGGGCAGTGGTAAAAGAGACACTAAGGTTACACCCCCTGGTCCTCTTCTTATCCCTCGAGAATCAATTCGCCAAACTGAGATCGATGGCTATAACATTCCTGCAAAAACTATGATTTTGATCAACGTGTACTCTATTGGCCGAGATCCCAGATATTGGGAAAGACCCCCTGAGTTCATGCCGGAGAGGTTCTTGGGCAGCACTATTGACTACAAGGGACAACATTTTGAGTACCTTCCCTTCGGTGCCGGCCGACGGATTTGCCCCGGTATGCAATTTGCCATCGCTGTTGTGGAGTTGGCTCTCGTCAATCTCATGTACACTTTTGATTGGGAGCTGCCGGCGGGCATGGGGGAGATGATCTTGACATGTCTGAGAAGAATGGCATTGTTGTGAGCAAGAAAACTCCACTCCTGGTTGTGGCCAAGCCTATTCAAATTGTTCTTCCTTAGTATTCTTCTTGCTTAAGTTTATATTGGCAACAAAGCCTTCCCAAGATGGCTAGTTATCTTGGGATAGATGGTATGATTGTTGCTTTTGTTATTACTTGTCAAGAATAAGTTTGATCAGCCATTGAATTGGCTCCAGATCACTATTTGCAACAATAATTGGTCCAAAAGTGATCATATGTACTTTAGTTGTGCATTAAATTCCCTCTTGCTTTCCATCTTTTTATACCTTGAGTGGTTAGGTCTGTCCTGTGTGTCGGCATTTCATTTTAAATAAGAAAAAACAGCGGTCTAGGAGATAATACTTTAGTTCAGTTGTCGCTGCAAGCTAAGTCGGGATGTTACAATAACTGTTGTGCAGGGAATTTAACTTTAGGGAAAAAGCTAACATTTATTAGCAAGGTGTAAGCTTCAAATTCTTGAAACACGATGAAGAGAAATTTAAGGTACATAAAACTTGGAGCAAAACAATTAATAATGTTATACATGAAATTGACCTCTACGGTATATATAATATTCTCATCTAGATAAAAATGAGATATCTTATTATTTAAGATGAGGTAAAAATGAGAATTTACCGTTACGATTTTTATACTTATTGTCTGTCTTTAATGAGATAAAGAGTAAAATTGTATTTTAAAATTAGAATCAATCCATAATTCACCTCGTGTGCAGCATCATGTTTCGTCTACTCTTATTAACAAAAAGTGAAGACAATATTGGCTTCTAATTAAACTTATGAGCTTTAATCAATCAAAGTACAATAAAAATAATAAATAATAAATTAATTATTATAATTTATCTTATCTTTTGATTAAGATCTATCAATAAAACAAAAAGTTAAAAATTAAATTATTATAGTTTATATTCCCATTCAAATAAGATATATTTTTAAAATTAATTAGAATATTTATCTAAGATATTAGATTATTATAGTCTATCTCATTATTTGATAAAAGTTTATATATAAAATTAAAATTTTTTTATAATATAAGTCTCTAATGGCGCAACATCTTGCCTAGTTCTATATAAATAAACTAGTAGACCCATTCTCTTCCAGATTTGATAACCAAATGTACACTTTGTGCAAGAAACTTTGAAACAAAAAATTATCTTTTCTTCAAATATAACTATACAAATCATATTTAGATCAAGCAAACTTCAAGAATGATTAGACATCAGAATGTTTGCCTACAAATTTTATGCAATAGGATTTTAATTAGTAATCGGATTATCAAATTTGGTCAACTACCTTGGCCATTTATGACTATTTGATTTAAATTCTTAGTCACTTGGGATGTAATTGGAGTATATGCCCAAACTTTCGTTATATTGTCATTTGAAAAACAATTGCTTACCTACTTGAAAAAGAACATCAATGATCGGCCGTTGGATTGGTTCTAGATTACTATTCAACTCGTTCAAGTGCAAACTAACTAGGCTAAATTTATCCCTTCGAAAATTGTTACTTAAAATCAAGAGTTCTACAGGTTCAACCCTCCTTATATATTGGAAAAGAGAAATCATGCACGTTATTTTGAAGATGAAGGGTTAGTAGTTCTCAAGCAATCTATCATAAAACCCTAATATGACTTAAAAAATAAAGCAATTTTTGTGCTCAATGAATCTATCATGTTTTCTTTTCCTTGTTCATCCTGCAATGAATTAAAGTCATGACTTTATGAACAATAGCTCTCAAATTTTTTTGTTAAAAAGTATTCATAATTGTGTTTATCAAGAAATATGTGCCAACTATGATTATTAGATTTTATCGAGTGATATAAGTGCGACTAATAGCATTTGAAGATCTAATTCGACTAGGACCCGGCTGGTAATAATTTATTTAGTAAGATCATGTAAAAAAAAATTAAGTTACTCACAAATTTTTGAATCAGTCTAATGTTTTTAACCCTTTCTTCTTGATTATCAAAACAATTGTAATGAAAACTAATGTTAAAATACTTTTTGAACTAGTACATTTTTAAAAAATCTAAAAGTAAGTCATATTGATGTTTAAAAATGATGGAAATTTATCGGCCGCCTAACTAATTCTCGTATATATTAACTCTGTTATATATGTAGGACTTACAAACAAAGGTTCAAATTAAAGATATAGGTCATATAAGTTATACTAGACAAAGACCCGCACAATGTGCAAGGTATATTTGAAACTTAATAATAATAATAATAATATATATATATACATATATATATATACACATATATATATATATATATATATATATATATATATATTGAGAATATGCAATTAATTTTATAAAATATTACTGTATTATACTTAAATAAAAATAAAAATATTTTATCCTGATATGGACTGCCCATACATCTTCTGTTGTTCACTTCGATTTATTTTAGTGCAGTATTGAACTTTACATTTTTTATGGAGTTTTGGAGTTATAAAAGTGTTTTTTTTGCAGCATGTGGTTTGGTTTTTCTGCTTGTGTTGTTATTCTCTTATGCTCGCCGTGTGGAGGACATGGATTGGCCACAGAAGATAATTGTAATTAATTTAAACATAAAATAACTTATAAATATATTATTTTTTCAAGGGAAATGTATTAATTATATTTGTTAATCATTTAAAATTTTCATGTCATTTATAATTTTTTATGCTAACAAAGAGCCTGGCTAAATGAAATTTTCTCTCGCTGGAGATTGCCTCTTTTATATACTTACACGCATATATGAATATACGCTTGGCCTTGTTGCCATAATATATTTCAGTAGACTGCAAATTTTTTGAGTACTATGTCGTTCTTGTTGTATTCATATGCTTCCTGTGTGTGTGTGTTTTTGTACGGTGTTGTGAACAGTCTGTCGCGTATTGTGTACACAAATATCATACTGATCTGCATGGGAGTTCATAGAACGAATAAAGTAACTATGGCAATAAAAAAAAAGGAGTGGTACTAAAATTTTCTCTACTTTTTTTAATAGTGAATTTAATTGATTCACTGAATGAGCCATGCAGACACATGTTTATATAGTAGTTTTTTAATCCAATCAAACTTAAAGTGGAGAAAGGTGAATGTTTTTTACGGTACATAAAAGATTTCCCATAAAATAGTGGTTTGGCTACAATTGATTTATATTCCTCCAACACCTTAGTACTTTGGGAATTTGGCTGTCCCACTCTTTACAAGGTGCTGCTACTTTCACTCAACTCAGACCTGGGATATGTGCAATGAATGAAGCCACTCGATTCAGACCTGTGATATGTGCAATGAATGAAGCCATCGTATTTGGAAACCGCGTCTTGGTGAAGCAATTCGTCTTCACAAAGATGGAAACCCGCACTCGTATGTCATGCCATCTCCATTTCTTCACCGATCAAGTCTAGACTTTGCCGTCCCAACTTGATCTTCCCCCGCCAAAGAATATTTCAGACCTATCTTCGTACATTTTCGCACCGCCCTTTCTATCTTCTGTTACTGTCCTTACAACGTACCTGGTTTACAATCTTTAACGACGAGTACAACCATATATACCCTTCACGACCTTCAATCTACCACTCATATATCAGCAAATTGATACCACAATTTCTTCAAAATCCATCTTTTCCTTATGGGTCATTAAAAGTTCGATGCCCATATCATTTACAACTCTTCACGTTAAGCCGTTTATGTATGATTAATTACTGCACGCAAGGGGGAAAATACTGAACTACTAGATATATATAGCTTATAATAACTAAGTCCCATTGCTTGTAAAGACTTGATTTTCCCTCGCTCATGATAAATAGAATATATATGTTCCACATGCATTAGAAAGTAATGATCGATACATGAGCATAAAGACAAGATCAAGAGATTTATAAAAAGTGGGAAGGGTAGGATTGGCAACTTATTCGGAAAGAAAGACAAGGATTGGCAACATTGGAAGACGGAAAAAGAACTGGCTAGGATTGGCGAGCTAGTGATCCAAATTTACCTGCCTAATGTTCAATAGTAACCCCTTCCTAGCAAGTAGATTGAGTAAAAGAAAGTAGATTCGATTAGGAGGTGGGTATGACTTCATAAAAATTCTCGGGACTTTTCAAAAGATCACTGAATAATTTCAGAAGCTACAATCGAAAAAAGCTCTTCTCTAACAACATAAATGAAGAGGTGGTTGTCCATGTGTTGCTCTGCTGCTATATATATATATATATATATAGCTCACTGGCCACCCCTGGCTACTTGTCACTCAAAGGGCTAAAGACCATTTTCCGGCTCCTGGTCATATTTAATACGTACTGTTGTCTAATATGCCTCCGAGGGAAAGAGATCCCTTGGCTGTTGGTCGTGTTGTGGGGATGTACTGGGCCCCTTCATCAGAACAGTATCACTTACTATTAGCTATGGAGGCAGGCAAGTTACTAATGGTTGTGAGTTTAGGCCGTCTGGAGTTGTTAGCCAGCCCAGGGTGGAGATTGGAGGCACTGATATGAGAACTTTCTATACACTAGTGAGCCATAATATATATATCGCGTTTTTGTCTAGCATTCATATTGTGTGATTTTCATTTTTTGATCAATTACGTTCCCTATGCATGAACTCAATGTTTTTCTCCTCAATGCTTTCGCATTGCAGATTATGGTTGACCCAGATGCACCGAGTCCGAGTGATCCAAGCCTCCGGGAGTATCTTCACTGGTAGGTTACTTGTTTATATATATATATATTGAAAAATATTAGAGCGTGCATAATAATCATTAATTTTTCATCCAATGATTTAGATTGAGAAGTTATGGTTGATAGTTATGGGTAATTCTATAAATTATTATTTAATGTGAACCACTAGATAATAAATTAACGGTCTTAATTAAAGTTTATAAAATTCACATTTAAAAAATTTTACATTTTAGCATTCTTATATATATATATATATATATATATATGTTTGTGTTATGAGGATGAAGAAGAGAGCTCTAACTGTAAGTTACTATATTTTTGGAATTTCTGTTTTGGGAGCGCAAATTTATATATTTCAACTGGTGAGGAAAACTAAATGGGTGATAGATTGTATGTGCTCTCTGTGTACATGATCATGGTTCCTTCTTACTCCTATTTGGTTGATATCGATTGGAATAAGTGTTCTTGTTGACTATGTGATTCTGGGTACTCTTACAGTGAGTTAGGCTTTTTTCTACTGCAAACCATTATAATTGATCAGGGCATATTTTTTCCTGCTGGCAAAAAACTTAAAAACCACACTCATCTTGACAATACTTATTACCTTGACGATGAATTAATGAAAAAGAAGGGTGGATAACTAACTCCAGAGGAAGACTTAAACTTGTGGAGAACACTGATATAAGTAACTTATCCACTTCTACCATAAGAAAGGATGGATGAATAAGTCTAGCCAAATGAATCCTGTGCGTGAGTAATTAATGCAGCCTGTTTGATTAAGTCTACAAGGTGGGTTGCCTTGTTCTCCATTTCCAGTAGCTTATGTCTGTAACTGTTGTTTTGAATGAACTCTAGAAGTCTGTCATACTCTTCCAAAAATTTGTATAATGACATTGTGTACTGCTTTTTCAGCAGAATTGCAATCTAACGATGGTGATGTTGCTTTGTTAAAAATTTTTTTGGGCTATTTAATTATTATTCTAAATGTCATAGTTAACTGTCGGAATTGGTTCACAATTTAACTTTTTAGTTGTATTATGTATCAGAGAGATGAAAGTGACGAGAGCGCTGACGAAGAAGGAATGCTATGTAAGCTGTAACACTTCCTGATTTCTCTTTTGTTCTTTGGTAATAGTGTCTTTGTTGAAAAGTCAGTATATCAAACCACGATACTTGTTTAGGACGAGAAGCCCAACGAGTTATTATCTTCTCACATTTTCTATGCACATATATATATATATATATAAAACGGTAAAGTTTTCCTCAGTCCAGAGTAGCAAATTTTTTCCACCCCAAAGCTTGATCTGGGCCGTCCGATTATAAGGACGGCCCAGCTCTATTGTTTTAAAAAAATATATTAAACCTCCCCCAATGACTCCATGCGGCCACCGTCCCACCACGAATGCCCCACCTCCCTGCTCCCCCTCGACCTCACTGTCCCGTTGCGGCCGGCACCCCTCCCTGCTCTACCTCGCCGCCGCCCGCGACTCCATCCTCTACATAACATGGTTATTGGCATTCCTGGCTTCGACTAACACATGCCCGTTGACGTACCATGGTCGTCGGTATTTCCGGATTCAACTGGCAAATGCCCACTGACGTAGCATGGTTGTCAGTAGTTCTGGCTTTGACTGGCACATATTGCTTGCACAACATAATTGTCGGTAGTTCCGGCTTCGACTGGCACGTGCTTGCTCGCATAGTACGGTTATTGAAAAACACAAAAACTACATATATATATATATAGGTCTAGGTAGGGATATATAGAATAGGCCCAAAGGCAACTTGTGGTGGATCTCGTTTTCGAAAACATACTCGAGGGATCTCATCCTCGAGGATTATTAATTCGAAAAATCGATCAATTAAATGACCTGGATTAATTGGGATCCAATAAAACGCCACTTAACTCGTCCTACAATCTATGAAAATTAAATCACGATAGAATAGAATAATAAATCAGGGGCGAATCCTAAACAGACCTAGTAAAAGCTCCAAGCTTGTCATAGCACCTAAACGGTGAGCTCCTGCTCAATACCTAATCGTCAATCATGTGGTGATGGCAACGGGGTTATGGCCGGCTTGAGTGAGGATCGTGGGAGAAAAGAGAAGGAAAAAAAGAAGAAAAAAGTTGGGAGAGAAAGATGAATGGTGATAGTGTCAGAAGTGTGGAATATATAGATGTTAGGGTGAGAAAAACGAACGGTCAGTTAAGAAAAACAAATGGTCAGGTGAGAAAAATGAATGGTCAAGTGAGGAAAACGAATGGTTAGGAGAGAAAAACGAATGGTCAGGTGAGAAAAATGAATAAGTAAGGTGAGAAAAACAAATGGTTGGTGAGAAAAACGAATGGTTGTTATATAGTTAAAACTTAACTCGACTGAAAATAGCGATCAAACTAACCTTTATAAAACCCTGATTCGAATTACTTGTTTTACAGTGCAAATAGCAACACTGCTATTTGTTAATGATCACAATCCCTTAAATATTATAACATAAATTAAGAATTATTAATTGTTTTGCTCCAAGTGAGCCCATAAATAAATTCACAAGTAAGATCTTTAGATATCAAGTTTACAAGTAATCATCGGTTTATTTTGATGTACCCAAATAATTGTTTGTGAAAGATGAAATAGAAAACCCTAGGCAAAATATTCCTTCATAAAATGAGCATGCTTTTTGGGACCTGGTACAGAAATCTAGATCATGGGTCTTGGTGATCTTCTCGGCCAGCTCCCGGGAGGAGATGACGAGCGCTAGGCTCACGGCTAAGCTTGAGATACATGATGTTCCCATACTTGATAGATAATTTTTGCAGTGAATGGTGGGGAAGCCCATTTTGGATGAGACAGTGCAGGTCACCAATGATGGGAAGGGGGCGGGGACCTGGTGGGAGGTTGATTGAGCTAATTCTTCTGATCTTTGATCGGGAGAGTGATTGGAGGACGATGAGTCACACGAAGGGAAGAGACACAAGTAGTGCAAGAGAAAGCCATGAGAGATCTTCCATCTTCCTTTCTCTTCTAGCTTTTGAATATGGGAGGGATTGGCTCTATATATATGTGCAGACGAGGCCATATATCAGTCTTCCGCCATTTCTTATGTATTATATATACCATAGAGGTCAATTTCGTGTATAACTTGCTTAGATTTTAAGTTAATGATCACAATCCTTGAAATATTACAACATAAATTCAGAATTATTAATTGTTTTGCTCCAAGTGATCCGTGAAATATTGTTTTGCTCCAAGTTTTGTGTACCTTAAATTTCTCTTCATCATGTATCAAGAATTTGAAGCTTACACACCTTGCAAATAATTGTTAGCTTTTCCCCCAAAGTTAAATTCCCTACACAACAGTTATTGTAACATCCCGATTTAGTTTGCAGCTAGAATTGAACCAAAATATTAATTCCTAGACCATTGCTTTTGCATATTTAAAATGAAATGCCGACACATAGGACAGACTGAACCACTCAAGGTATAAAAAGATGAAGGCAAGAGGGAATTTAATGTGCACCTAAAATACATATGATCACTTTCTGACCAATTATTGTTACAAATAGTGATCTGGAGCCAATGGCTGATCAAACTTATTCTTGACATGTACTAATAAAAGCAACAATCATACCCTCTATCCCAAGATAACTAGCCATCTTGGGAAGGGTTTCCTGCCAATATAAACTTAAGCAAGTAGAAACCTAAGGAGGAACAATTTGAACAGGCTTGGCCACAACCAGGAAGTGGAGTTTTCTTGCTCGCAACAATGCCATTCTTCTCAGACAAGTCAAAATCATCTCCCCCCATGCCTGCTGGCAGCTCCCAATCAAAAGCGTACATAAGATTGGCGAGAGCCAACTCCACAACAGCCATGGCAAATTGCATACCGGGGCAAATCCGTCGGCCAGCACCAAAGGGAAGGTACTCAAAATGTTGTCCCTTGTAGTCAATAGTGCTGCCCAAGAACCTCTCCGGCATGAACTCAAGGGGTCTTTCCCAATATCTGGGATCTCGGCCAATAGATACACGTCGATCAAAATCATAGTTTTGCAGGAATGTTATAGCCATCGATCTCGGTTCAGCGAATTGACTCTCGAGGGATAAGAAGAGGACCAGGGGGTGTAACCTTAGTGTCTCTTTTACCACTGCCCTTGAATATGGAAGCTTCTCCATGTCACTCTCCTCAACTTTCCCTTTACCTCCGCAAACTTGTCTCATGAGCTCAGCCATGGCCCATGTAATGGTCGTGGAGTTGGTGTCTATTCCTCCAACAAGCATTTTCTGCAACATGCCAAGATAGACTCACTTCGCAATGAACTATAGATGTCATGAGTAAGAAGCAAAAAAACAAATAAGTTTACCAAGAGAACTCCTTTTCTAATCACAGCAACGAATTCAAAAAATCCTCGTCCTCAGTTTTTTCTTCACCATCTTGAGCTCCAAGACACTCATCAACAATCTCGTCAAGATAGTGATCGAGATTAGAGAAACACTTATCACCCCTCGATTTATATCCGCTCAATATATCATCCTCCACACATACTCCTGCTCCAAGTAAGAAGATCACCTCTTCCATGGGCGCAATAATTCTGCTCCTTAGTGAATAATCAGTAGCATCCCAGCTTTTTCCGAGCACACTTCTATACACAACATCTTGTACAAGGTCCACGCTCATATGACTCAAATCAACAATAAAACTTAGCTTTGTGGAAGCTGCTTCTTGTGTAATCCGACCCATCACCTTGTGGATTTCCTCCTCTCGGATTCTACCCACCATTTGAACTCTCTTGCTGCTCAAAACCTCTGTTGTGCAGAGCTTACGAAGCTGTCTCCACAAATCGCCATAGGGAGAAAATGCGACGTCATTGTAGTTGTAGCTTAACTTCCGGGCCGCCACTTTTTGGGGCCTGGTACAGAAATCTAGATCATGGGTCTTAGTGATCTTCTCGGCCAGCTCCCGGGAGGAGATGACAAGCGCCGGCACACGGCCAAGCTTGAGATACATGATGTCCCCATACTGGATAGATAATTTTTACAGTGAATGGTGAGGAAGCCCATTTTGGTTGAGACGGTGCAGGTCCCCGATAATGGGAAAGGAGGGGGGACCTGGTGGGAGGTTGGTTGAGCTACTACTTCTGATCTTTCTACGGGGGAGTGATTGGAGGATGATGAGTAGCAGGAAGGGAAGAGACACAAGTAGTGCAAGAGAAAGTCAGGAGAGATCTTCCATCTTCCTCTCTCTTCCTGCTTTTGAATATGGGTGGGATAGGCATGAACTTTTCACCTATATATATATAAGTAGTCATTACTAAATTTTTATAAGTAGTCATTACTAAATTTTTATATACACCCAACTTGTTGGTGAAAGATGACATGAAAAAACCTAAATAAAAAGTTCTTTCGTAAAATGAACAAGACACAACATTATTGAAATATTGCTTTGAACAAAAAATGCTGTGAAATTCTCATACATAAAATTCTCTTCATTTGTCTACTCAATTAATATATAACATGAATGTAAAAATGTTTTAAATTAAGTTGCATGTTTTTAATTAGCTCTAAATATGTTTTAATTGTAAAAATGTTTAACCATCAATTGGAAGGGAGGAGATTTACTATAGCACTTGTTCCAGCGAACCCACTGCAAACAACTTCTTTATTGGTTCAAATCACAACAGTTAATGAAATTTAAAAAATATATCGTAACACGCAATCAAATTCTTCAAATTATGATGATTCATGTCAATTAGAAGGCTACAACAGTGAGTTTGTTGTAGCAAGCATTACATAAAATCTAATTCCCAACTCGCAAGGTAACAATTGGATCAATCTTGCTCAATTAAAAGCTAAACATTTGGTAAACAAACATCTGTTTTATTATCTAATTCTAATTCGCAAGGTGACTCGTTTTGATCCTCGAGCATGTGAGGGTTTGTTTAATATTCAAAGCTATTGGACATAGTTTGAATATTGGAGGTTTTGTTTTTATCAAAACTAGTGATCATAGAGCAAAAATGGGATGTAACCTGTTTTTATAAAAAAATGAACAGAACTTTTCTATTCGCATAAAATTTTATTTAAGTTTATTGAAAGCTGTTCATGGGTTGTTATGTCAAGGACATTTTAATGTGAAACACTTGGAAAAGGAATGAACTTTTCACCTATTTTGATAAAACAAAACAAAGTGAGCACCTCGTTAACATATGAGCTAAGGGTTATCAATGACTGGGTATATGTCTATGTAGAGTACTTATAGTGGCCTTGGTTGTATTGAGTGATGGAAATTGTTTTTGATTTGCATCATAGTATTAAACATTGGATGAATTGACATGTATTGTTTTCTTATGAGCCTTATATACATAAGTTGTAACTCATGTAGTTTATACAAGGACATCTTCTATTTGGAACAATTTAGTAAGTCTCACTATTAAAATTCATAAAAATAAGTGTAAAAATAAATAATTAGAGTACTTATAAATTTTCAAATCAATTTAATCATGCTTTGAATTCCTATATCTTGATCAAAACAATTGTAATAAAAATAAATTTAAAATATCTTTAAATTAGTCCATTTTATAAAAACCTAAATGTAGGTTATACTGATGTTCAAAAAAAAGAAAAAGAAAATATTAACCTCCTGCTTCTGCAAACTAATTTCCATACATGATGCATATAAATTGCTTCATTATGTGAGCACTAATAAAATTTAAAATTAGAGATGTAGTTCATACAAGTTATATTAACTTTTTATTAGTAGTTATATTTTAGCCCAATTTATACATCAATATAGAAGAATGTTGACAGAAGATGATGGAAGAAGATTAAAAAGTATTTAATCTATGTCATTGATATACTCAATCTTGTAATCAATTCATTGAAGGCAATGAGTTGGTGTAAAGGGCCAACATTGTAATTTTATAACTATGAAGAAAAATATATTTTGTCATTTATTCAAAGTTGATATTTTTAGGTCAACCTACATTTTCTTTTGACAGGTACAATACATTTTTTCTTTCAAGTTTATGATAATTAGTTTTTTTTCCAACGCAAGAAAAAAGAAGAAGCAGGAAGTTGGTTCATCAAGAACTTGGGTAATCACTTCTAACAACCCGCCGCAAACCTTTATGTTATGAGGAAAAATTAAGGTGAAATATACCTTTATGTGTATATATGTATGTATGTATACATACATACATACACACACACACACATATATATATATATATATATATATATGATTTTAACTAGCGGTTAAGTGGTTCTGGCCTATGTTTTTGGAATTGGCTTTTGTGACGTATGTACAATAGTGAAATTAATAGCTTTATGAATTTTTAACATCCCACTTCAATCTGCCACTAAACCCAAAACTTGGGATGTTACAAAAATAATATTCACTAATTTTACATAATTTTAAATTTAATATAAATGATTTCAAGTCACTTTGGAGTCGACTCCACACCATGATATGCGGAGTCAAATTTGAGTTTTGAGCTTTTAGACTATAGTCGATCCTAACATTGGAATGTCAAAATTAAACTTACCAATAACACCCAATCCAAAACAACGTGCAGGCAAAGAAGAAGAGGTGAAAAGTCATATTTTCACTTCTAGCCCTACCCAACGGATGTCACACTCCGTCCTCTCACCCACGTTTGGCCCCATCGACGTCCATCATCAGTAAATCCCCGTGTAATGCCAACCAAACCTCCCCTCCCCCTCATCCACTCTATTTTTTTTTAAAGGTTTGAATTAAGCTTTTAAGTTTGTACTTTGGACTTAACTACGGCCATGCTGAATTTGAGATTCGTCATTCGAGCCCATCGACCAAATAAAAGAATTCCAATGACTAATTTCTTAAAGATGAGTACCATAAATATCGGTAATATAATTAAGTATGGATAAACTTATAGATCTTTAACATTGACAAACCATTTTCGAAAAGATAATTTAAGTCCATCATCTTGGGACTGATTATTGTTACAAATAGTGATCTGGAGCCAATTCAATGGCTGATCAAACTTATTCTTGACAAGTAATAACAAAAGCAACAATCATACCATCTATCCCAAGATAACTAGCCATCTTGGGAAGGCTTTGTTGCCAATATAAACTTAAGCAAGAAGAATACTAAGGAAGAACAATTTGAATAGGCTTGGCCACAACCAGGAGTGGAGTTTTCTTGCCCGCAACAATGCCATTCTTCTCAGACATGTCAAGATCATCTCCCCCCATGCCCACTGGCAGCTCCCAATCAAAAGCGTAGATAAGATTGACGAGAACCAACTCCACAACAGCCATGGCAAATTGCATACCGGGGCAAATCCGTCGGCCGGCACCGAAGGGAAGGTACTCAAAATGTTGTCCCTTGTAGTCAATAGTGCTGCCCAAGAACCTCTCCGGCATGAACTCAAGGGGTCTTTCCCAATATCTGGGATCTCGGCCAATAGAGTACACGTTGATCAAAATCATAGTTTTTGCAGGAATGTTATAGCCATCTATCTCGGTTTGGCGAATTGATTCTCGAGGGACAAGAAGAGGAGAAGGGGGTGTAACCTTAGTGTCTCTTTTACCACTGCTCTTAAGTATGGAAGCTTCTCCATGTCACTCTCCTCTACTTTCCCTTTGCCTCCGCATAATTGTCTCACTTCTTGTCTTGCCTTGACCATAACTTTTGGGTTTCTCATGAGCTCTGTCATCGCCCATGTAATGGTCGTGGAGTTGGTGTCTATTCCTGCAACAAACATGTCCTGCAACATGCCAAGATAGACTCACTTCGCAATGAATTATAGATGCCATGAGTAAGAAGCAACGAAAATAAAGAAGTTTACCATGAGAACTCCTTTCACGCTATCCCTTGTGATGCTACCACTCTTTTCTAATCGTAGCAACGAATCCAAAAAATCGTCGTCATCAGTTTTATCTTCACCATCTTGAGCTCCAAGACGCTCATCAATAATCTTGTCTAGATAGTGATCGAGATTAGAGAAACACTTATCAACCCTCGATTTATATCCGCTCAACATGTCAACCCACCATGCCCAAGGGAAGAAATCCGCCACACATACTCCTGCTGCAAGTAAGAAGACTATCTCTTCCACAGGCGCGATAATTCTGCTCCTGAGTGAATAATCACTAGCATCCCATCTTTTTCCGAGCACACTTCTATGCACAATATCTTGTAGAAAGTCCATGCTCATATGAGTTAAATCAACAATAGCACTTACCTCTGTGGAAGCTGCTTCTTGTGCAATTCGACCCATCATCTTGTAGATTTCCTCCTCTCGGATTCTACTCACCATTTGAACTCTCTTGCTGCTCAAAACCTCTGTGATACAGGCCTTACGAAGCTGCCTCCACGAATCGCCATAGGGAGATAATGCGACGTCATGGTAGTTGAAGCTAAATTTCCGGTAGGCCGCTCTGTTGGGCCTGCTGCAGAAATCTAGATCATGGACCTTGGTGATCTTCTCGGCCAGCTCTGGGGAGGAGATGACGAGTGACGGCACACAGCCAAGCCTGAGATACATGATGTCCCCATACTTGATAGATAATTTTTGCAGTGAATGGTGGGGAAGCCCATTTTGGTTTAGACGGTGCAGGTCACCGATGATGGGAAGGGGGCGGGGACCTGGTGGGAGGTTGGTTGAGCTACTACTTCTGATCTTTCTACGGGGGAGTGATTGGAGGATGATGAGTAGCAGGAAGGGGAGAGACACAAGTAGTGTAAGAGAAAGCCGTGAGAGATCTTCCATCTGCCTTTCTCTTCCTGCTTTTGAATATGGGAGGGATTGGCTCTATATATATAATGTTGGGATCGAAATCTCATGTAAACCTTTTTAAAAAAAATTATCATAAATTATATAATTATTGTAAATCCTTTAGGTGGCCCATGGCCAAAGTGAATTGACTCAATAGTCAACATGAAAAAACTTATAAGAATTGTAGTTATAGCTATATTTTACTCTTGACATATAGCTTGTAGTTATTAGTGATGTTTAATTTATAAGAATTGTATGGGGCTGATCAAAGTTGTATTAAACTTAATTTGACTCAAAAGTCAACATGAAAAAACTCTATCTGAAGTTTGACTCGATATTAAATAAGCCAGACCTGGGCTTGTATAACACTCCAATCTGACTAACCTGCAAACTAAATTGGAAATGCTACTAGTGACCGAACTATTCGCTAATTTACTTAATTCGGTCAACCTAACCTAGATTTACCAACGCCGTCTTAAAAAATATGATGCAAGCATTCAATGAATGGATAAGATGTTAAAACTCGAACGCTGTTCTAGATGAATTATATGATATACAACCAATACTAACAAAAAAACCCATTAAAAACTTGAAAAACAACAATTTTTAAAACAAAACGTACAAAGTCTCCCTTAAATATACAATAAGGACCACCCTATCAAAAACAAATTGTACATATATGGAACAATAAAAACCTAAAACATTGTCAAAACATTTTACTTTTTACACAACATTCACATCATGATAAACTTTATCTTTCTAAATTGGGTCTTGACACTATTTGCTCATCTTGTTCAATTTTATTCATAATAACCATCCCACAGATCATTTCATTAATTAACACAAATATTTCCGACAAAAAAAATTATAACATTTATTCACAAACATCACATTTTCATTCTATCTCGACAGGTACATGTGTTCATATTGCATTGCTGCTCCTCCCAGGTTTTGCCAGTGCTTAATCATTCAAGTTCTTGCCTACATATATAATTCAAAAAAATTATTATAAGTGTTATTGGTCTAAAAATAACTAAATAATCAAACTGAGATATGAGAGATAACTCTCAGTGTTAAATAAAATCAATCATATATTCTTCTACGTTAGAATCACTCATAAGGGCACTAATTAGAAGTCGTAAGCCTTGGCTTGAACATCATCCTATTTTGACATGTCTTATGCCTTGTCATTTTCATACTATCCCACGCTCGTGAAATCTATTACACTATAACCCTCTACTTCCTCCGTATAACTCCTGGCCCTGAGCACTGAAGCCAAGTACTTTTAGGCAGACGCCTTTAGTACTCTTTGAATCACCTATCTAGACATGCACTGCATCACAGTACTCGTAATCCTCCACACTTCTCTAGTTTTGACAAACTCAAAATGTGAAGTTGTTAGGATCCATCGGGAATGAAACAACCCGCTCACCAATTGAGAGCCCGCTTTGACTAGCACGTGCACCTGCTCATGGTACGTGCGAGTCAACTTTCCCTTTGCCTCACATTCTGGGTAGGGATCATAATATATAGGCCCAAAGACATTATGATTGGGATCTGAGTTTTTAAAACAAACTCGTGGGATCTCATCCTCGAGGGTTATTAATCAAAAAATAAGATCGACTAAAGGGCCTGTGTCGAGTGGGATACGATAAATCCACCACTTGACACGTCTACTTACCTGTCAAACCAAATCGTGATAGAATGAGAGTGTAAATCCAAGAACGAGTCCTAAATGGATTTGGTATAAGCTCCAATCATGGTCACACACCTAGGCAGCGTGTTCCTACTCTGTACCTACATATGAAATCTAAAAGCTAACATCCACACTCTAAATGATGTATTTACACATCCTAAATAACACGCCCATATCAATGCACATCATGATTTTCTAAGTTACATTGCAGTTAATTAGCAACTCATATTTAATTTGCCTAATTAGATGTTAGCATTCAATCAATACAATTTAACTCTTGCAAGTTTTATTTTATTCACAATCAAGGCATTCCATCATGTCAATCAATCAAATCTTAACAAGCTATGCTGATAATTATTAATTTTAAATAATTAAGCCAGATGTAATTATACCTCGTGTTGTCAAAAATCTGCAACGATTATGGTTTGGTCATGCGTATCGAGAATCGAATTCGGCACCCTATGACATCTGAAGTTGGATTGGGTTCGACGGGAGAAAATTGGCAAGAATCTAACAAATTTTGGTGATTTCTAGGCATGACTGGTAGGCTGCTACCACCGGCGGCTTGGCCAGTGAGGTGGTTTGGTGGAGGCTGTGGGTCGGCATTAGGTCAGCAAACTCGACACGACCACTATGAGGACGAGGTCGATGGTGGCAGTAACGATCGGTGGCCGCAGTCGTATGTCGATCGTAGTCGCTCGAGGCAGGGCGTGACCAATTGGCATTGGGCCTGTCCCAGCGGCGATGCACGGTGGGGGAAAGGTCACCTAGGCCAACAAGACGGCGGCTGCAGCGCTGCAATGGCAGAGCGGTGCGGCCGACGGCGGAGTCGGTGTGGACTTACTTGCTTCGTGGAGGCTGGGAAACCGTTGGGATGGAGGGGAAATATATATATATATATATATATATATATATATATTATTTATATTTATATTTATATTTATATATATATAATATAATTTATTCGACCACTACAATTAATTTAAATCTTTTTTTAGTGAGTATCACACAATGAGTTATATGAATAGAAAGTAAGTATTGGGTTGATAAAATTTTTTCTTTTTTTACGTCAACATAATTTATTTTCAAAATTTTTAAAAATACATTAAAATAAACATTTTGAAATTAATTTTTATTTTAATCACTTTGATATTTAAAATAAAAAGGTTAAAAAGGATTAGATTAGGTTACAAATTTATAAACACTTTCACTATTTATTTTTATATTTATCTAAATGGGTTTCAAA